>NW_019280740.1:0-95199 GCF_000648695.1 Onthophagus taurus | reverse complement strand
ACCATAACTTCATTTTTTTAAATGGCACCCCCCATATTTTATTACTTAGTCGTCTTCGGCGTCTCATTTTACATCTTTTATATTCCATATGTCCTATGCCTAACATTAATAGTTTGAGAAATAATTAGGGTTTTTTGAAAAATGCTCACATATCATATGGATATTAACCTAGTGTGCCATGGAAAACAAATGTTTAATGACTGGTTGATAAACGTCAAAGTCTAATTTAGGTTGTTTGATGCTTGTGAGTCTAAAACCAGTTAAAATGGATATTAATAACGTAAATAATGTTTATACAAATGAAGAAATCCATAATTTATTTTTTGTGCACGAAAAGTGCGACAATGTTCTTAGTAGAACTTGCAGAATGTTTAATGAAAATTATCCACATTTATCTCCGATGACAAAAGGTAAATTTAGAAGAATAGAAGCAAATTTTTTGCATTTTGAACGAATTAATCACGTGTTAAACTGACCAAAAAGTGTAGTAGATAATGCGGCAGGTAATAAGCCAAGCTTATTTCGAGCCCAGTCCCAACGCCTCAATTCGACCTGCCAAAGAAGATCTGGGAATCATACTACGACCTTGTCGCGCTCTTCGTGTATAAAAAATAAATTAAGAATTTCTTGATTTGTGTAAACATTATTTTCGTTATTGTTATCGATTTTAACACTTTTCAGTATTAATATTAAGGGACCTAACAGATAATTAATTACTAGCTCACATGCATCAAGTGACGTAAACAACTGAGACTTTGACAAGAACTCATTGAGAAGGCTTGTTTTCCATGGCACACTAGATTAAATATCGATATGATATGTGTGCATTTTTCAAAAAATCCTAATTATCTCCCAAACTATTAATGTTTGGTATAGGGCATATGGGATATGAAAGATGTAAAATGAGATACCGAAGATGACTAAGTAATAAAATATCGGGGGTGCCATTTAAAAAAATGAAGTTATTGTACTTCCAAATTCCGAAAAGTTAACGTGCCATAGTAAAGTAACTAACCGTTCTAGACAGCCGTTCTCGGCAGCAAAACATACTCCATGATGTTGCTTAAACATGTTCTGAATCCTAAATTGATATACCAAAAATCGAGTGTTCTCTGATTTTTTGAACAAATGTCTGCTGGATCCGATTTTTCTAGAAAAATTCGAATAACTCGAGAACGGCCGAATCAAATTGCAAATAGTAAAGTTATGCATAACCGTTGAAAACAGACAAATCAAATATGTAAAAATATACAGGGTGTTCCATTTAAAAAAATAAAGTAGGTGGCGACTTCCGCTATAACCGGAAGTGTAAGAAATCTGAAAATATTATAGTCTGAATTCTCAAATTTTTATTTTCGCCAGAACCCAAGAAACGTCTAATGACCGGTCTCGCTGAGACACCTGTATAACAGTGCTGGTTTTAATTGTCATACAGCGCTAGACCAAGAACTAGAATCATTTGGGTTTAGCCGTCTTTAGACATGTGTATCTAAACCCAAATGATTCTACTTTTAGGTATTGTGTTAGTTCTACATAGTAAGAGTGCTAGTGTAAAACTAGAACTAAGACTAGACCTAGAACTAGAATCATTCGAGTTTAGACGTCTTTATAGATGTGACTAAACCAAATGATTCTAGTTCTAGGTATAGTGTTAGTTCAAATGNCATCGTAATTTAAATATAAAAAAAAATAAAATAAAATAAGTCACATTAATTTAACTGAAGAAGGGAATAAGCCACATATTTTAAAACTTACCTGTCTATATTCGTCTGAAGAAGTTTCATTTGCACTATCGTCAGACCCAAGGTCTAAGTCACTATCACTTTCTGAGTTTTCGTTGTGAAACGTTTTTTTTTGAGTCGGAAAACTGTTTGACGCCGCCATAATTTAATTTAATAACGCTAAATACGGCTGGTACCCTTTTTACATTAAAAAAACTGTATTTTAAGTTTAATGTAAAAACGATTTTCTCTATTTACGAACCTGTCAACGTTTTTTTATCGGAAGTTTTTGTTTTTTAAGTAAAAGTCATAGCCTACTGATATAAAAAAATTAAATAACTCACTTTTTTTTAAAATGTGGCTTGTACCGTTGTTGCCGTAAGGTCTTCAATTATTAGCTCACATGCATCAAGTGACGTAAACAACTGAGACTTTGACAAGAACTCATTGAGAAGGCTTGTTTTCCATGGCACACTAGATTAAATATCGATATGATATGTGTGCATTTTTCAAAAAATCCTAATTATCTCCCAAACTATTAATGTTTGGTATAGGGCATATGGGATATGAAAGATGTAAAATGAGATACCGAAGATGACTAAGTAATAAAATATGGGGGGTGCCATTTAAAAAAATTAAGTTATTGTACTTCCAAATTCCGAAAAGTTAACGTGCCATAGTAAAGTAACTAACCGTTCTAGATAGCCGTTCTCGGCAGCAAAACATACTCCATCATGTTGCTTAAACATGTTCTGAATCCTAAAGTGATATCCCAAAAATCGAGTGTTCTCTGATTTTTTGAACAAATGTCTGCTGCAGCAGATTTTTCTAGAAAAATTCGAATAACTCGAGAACGGCCGAATCAAATTGCAAATAGTAAAGTTATTCATAACCGTTGAAAACAGACAAATCAAATATGTAAAAATATACAGGGTGTTCCATTTAAAAAAATAAAGTAGGTGGCGACTTCCGGTATAACCGGAAGTGCAAGAAATCTGAAAATATTATAGTCTGAATTCTCAAATTTTTATTTTCGCCAGAACCCAAGAAACGTCTAATGACCGGTCTCGCTGAGACACCCTGTATAACAGTGCTAGTTTTAATTGTCATACAGCGCTAGACCAAGAACTAGAATCATTTGGGTTTAGCCGTCTTTAGACATGTGTGGCTAAACCCAAATGATTCTACTTTTAGGTATTGTGTTAGTTCTACATAGTAAGAGTGCTAGTGTAAAACTAGAACTAAGACTAGACCTAGAACTAGAATCATTCGGGTTTAGACGTCTTTAGAGATGTGTGACTAAACCCAAATGATTCTAGTTCTAGGTATAGTGTTAGTTCAAATGTTTCATTATTTATTTAGAGCGATTTGGTTGAGTTTTGTTTTATTTTTATGTAGGTTACAATACTGATAGCGTTGAACCACGCGTTGATGTAGGTTTTAACTACATCAATATCGAAAATCAAAACTAATTCTTATAAAATTTCTCTATTAACTTTCCATAATTCACTTTTTATGCAAAATAAATTTCGCATTCTTTATGTAGTCTTTACGTATCTCAAAAACTAATTGCGATATCATTATAAAGTAAAAAGCAGTTTAAAGCAATTTTATTTAGTATTTAATATGTTTCGAGTTATAAATTGGCACTTGCATAGCTAGGTGTTCATTAAGAAACCTTGTAATGAAATTAATAAAATGCGCAGATTTCATTATGAAATACACAGATGTAGACAATAATTTATTTGAGATCTCATTTAACATGATAACGATGTTATCACCTATATTGCTAAGAGACAATTGTCAACTAAGTAATTTTTCAGATTTAAATGAATTATTTTATTGTACTTTGACTGGTTTATTTTATTTTATTTGTTCGTCTAACTAGTTTCGCCCTAAAGGCATCTTCAGAGACGTCCTCTATGTGCGGGAAATAGGTATCTAGATGCTATGAGTACAAAAAAGTATTTACGAAATACAATATAAAACTTTAAAATATTTTTAAACAGCACATTACATATTAACATGGTTGAACTACGTCGTATTACATTTGTAAGTGATGAATTTCAATCGCCTCTCTTGTCATCCTTTGGTAATAATGCCCGGTTTTTGCTAGCACCTTGTGGTAATACTCTGCAACTGCTGAATGCTGGATCTTATCAACGTTACTCAACGTTACGTCCAGTTTGGCCAACGATACTTCCAACAACTCCACGAAAGTCGATAGACTCCCGCTTCTTTTAATACAATTGGGTACTACCACACCGTACCGAATCCTGCCACGATATCGTTCGTCTTTAAGCACCGTGCTGGATATCCCTCAGAGTGTAGCTGTTCTTCTGGAGTAAATCTTCTAGAAATCTGTTATTCATTAATTTCTTTTCGTCGCATATCCTTTCTGCTCGCCGGATAAGGCTTGGATCACTAACATGTTCTGTTGTAGATGATAATGGGATGAAGCCTATAGATCGTTATAGTTTTATACTCCCAAGTCTTCCTATTTATCAAAACTGGTAAGAAACAGATAACTGTTGCAGCTTCCGTTTCACTGGTAAATTTGATCACGTTGTGTTGCGAGCTCAGGTGATCTGGGGATTCTTAGATACGCTCTTTTCCATGCTACCATCAAAGGTATCATCATCTTTGATTTCGTTAACGCTTCTTTGTTTAAGTATACGTTTAAAGTTGTTAACATTAGAAGTATCCATTCGAAAAAGTATTAAGATAATTTTGTCAGCAGACTCACTAATCTGCTAACCATTGTGAAGTAAAAAATAAATTTAGAGCATTTCATTGTTCGTTGACAGTATTTAAACCGTTCAAAAGTTATAACCATCATTGTATTGGTTCCATCGGATGCAATACCAATCAGATTTTGCAAAGGATTATTTTGATTTTTAAATATTGTCTTAACTGTACGGGTTAGTATCCAAAACATCCAGAAAAGGTAACTGTTTAGCAGCTTCATCATAATAATAATAATAATATCTTTATTTCCATAGGCTGTACAGCATCAGAAATTGTCCTTACGCTAATGATTACAAAAGATAGTCAGTACAATACGTACTTTTGTCATCTCACAGCGAACATGCACAGCGAAAATACAATTCTCTGCCATCGTCGTGGTCCCATTCCGTGTTTAGTAAATATTCCCCCACTGAGTAAAAGCATTTGGATGTAAGGAAGATTTTCAATTTATACTTGAAACGGTTGAAATCAAGCCTCTTAAATGTTATCGGCAAATGATTGTATAAGCGAATCATCATATGTTGAGGGCTATTTTGGGTGAGAGACAGTCGGCATTTCGGTATGTACAGATTGCCAGCCTGCCTAGTGGGGTATTGAGTATTTATATCACCACTCCTAGCAAACTCCGTAAGGTGTTTCTTTACATATAAGAGTGATTGCAGAATATAAACACAAGGCATGGTTAATAAGCGATTCTTTTGAAATAATTCCTTACATGATTCATTATAAGACAAATCAAACATCGACCTAATGACTTTCTTCTGGGCCACAAACACCCGTTGTGAAGTCGAAGAAGATTCTATATTAAATTTGATCATGGGGTTTTCTAGTGTTCATCAGGTAGCAATTTCTGGTGTCGCTCTTTTCCATGTTGCCAGGTCACAAAAATGCCGTCCACGTAACGGAGCTATAGCTTTGGTTTCCACGGACTTTTCCTTGACGCTTCTTCTTCAAATATTTCCATGTAAAAATGGCGATTAACAGTGATTCCATAGCTACCCGTTCTTGTTTCTTATAAGATTTTCTTTTCTAGCTCATCCAATATGTCGATGATAAACTCCTTTTAGAACACATTCCGGTAAATAAAGATTCTAAATCGAAACCTACCAGGATATGCCGGGGATCTAACTTCATACTTTCGATATTCCACAGAACGTATAGAATTTCTAACATATGATACTGTTTTTCTTAAATCTTGGTAAGGTGTTTGCTAGCTGATGCGTTGGAGAATTTATGGCACTGAAAATATCTGGACAAACAAACTTCTGCGTTGTTCTGTTGGAATTTTTCTAGTTTTCACCAATTCTTTCATTTCTCTTATTATCTTCTCGGTTGGATCTTTCTTGATTTTCTTGTAAGTAACAGGACCCAAAAGGCACGTCATTTTGTAGTCGTAGTCTTTCCTGTCCATGACCACAGTTGCATTACTATTAGTTCCAGTTTAATCAGTTCACAAAACTCCCGATATGTTAATGTTGGTTATGGTTGCAATTTTCAAATCAATTGCAGCTTAATTAACTGTCATCAATCAATCATGTTAAATAACAGACTTTTGCTGTTAACTAGAGAAAAAGCAGATGTTGCATAGAGATTAATTCTAAATTAAACAAATACCTGTATGGTATTTGAAAATGCCGCAAACATGTTTTCTGGACCTGTTACCTCATCTATTCAATGCAATTTCTTATTCTATTTTCCTTCCCTAGATAACAATACAATATGAAAATTCACACTAGCATGTTCGTGTTTTTAAATGAAACATGATTTTACCATAACAATTCCCAGGTTCAGAGTTAACTTATTTAGTGATTTGGAAGCAAACCAAAAAGAACAAAATTAGAAGGAAATGTTTCACTAAATTGCTTGATTTTTTGTAATAATGGATTTGCTAAAGGTTACGATTTGTTGGTTAATGCAAAGATTGAAGCCCGTGATTTGAAGACAACGAACGTAATTTTTTAAAACTTGGGTTGAAACGCAGTTAATTCCTATATTAGCTCAAATTGAAAAACAAATGGGTTATTATAACGGACGTGCTGCATATTATTAGAGGACATTGAACAAACCACTTATTATGATGCAAATAATATTGTGTTTGGTACGAAATAAATTGTAACGCTAATTTTATTGATGTATTCATACATTAACAAAATTATTTTCAGTTAGTAGAAATAGTTACTAATAGTAATAAGTAAATTCACTCTGTGTAATGTATACCCAATTCTTTGCTGCACAACCGACTTTGTCCAGCTATTGTTACACATCCATGAAACTTAAGACACACGTACTTGTCCATGTCCAATCGCAAATGATATAGTGTGTTCAGGAAAGCGGCAAAGATTATATGACATTAAATTAAAGTTAATGACCAATTGTTTCGTATCAAGAATGGTATCTGCCTTCTTTTTCTTAAAGCAATTAATAAAAAAATTTTAAATTTACATATTACCTCTCATCAGCCCTTCAATTCTCAATCATTTAAAAATATCGTGAGATTCTTGAAGAGTTTCTTTTTTATTCTTGATTATTCTTGAAAACTTTGACTTGGCCACCCTCTCCGCTGTTTAATGTTGTGTAGTAAACAACACTAGCGAGTTAAATAACCCAAACTCGAGAATGGTTTATGTTATTCAGAAGTGGAAGGTAAAGAAGTGGTTGGCAGAAGTGGAAGAGATTGGCAAAATGTTTCCCGAGTCGGTAGATTCAAAAAAATAGATAAAGATCGGCGACTGCTGTCCAGAGTAATACGCTAGGAGTTTCAACAGGCGTCCGAACGTGTTGATCCGCAAGGAAGCACATCTGCTTGGTTTTAATGGTCGTGGTACCACCCATAAGTCTTTGATCACTAAGTCTAACCGAGCTGCTCGGTTAATGTTTTGTAAAACACGTCGACAGTGGATAGTAGATCAATGGAAACAGAATAATCAAGATTCACCTTCTACCGTTCAGATAGCAGGGCTTGGATATGGCGTTAGCCAAGAAAACGCATCCTTGTCCAAATGCATTATGCCAACAGTAAAGTTTGACGAAGGTGGATTGAGACTATATAATTTTAGATCTAACTGACTTGCAGAAAGCAATATTGTTAGCTTAGGTACAAATTTAGGTACATTTTCATTATCCATGCATTATACAGAATGTTGTACTATATTAGATATCTTCATTCATAAAAGTTCCCAGAACGATCTAATCCAGTCTACAGCAAACTTAAAACTAGTCCTTCTTAATCTCTGATCCGTATCTATGATATGATTTAAATGCGACTTCATTGCATCGCAATTTTCCAGACGCGTACTTATCAAATTTTGAAGTGCTTTTCCTTGAAAATTGATTGTCGTGGTACAAAGCTTTTAAATTGAACCAACGTCCATCACAGTAGTCACTTCTGGATTTTGCTTTCTTTGTTTTATCTTAATCAATTTTTATTCCAACTATACATTTAACCAACCCACTCAATACCAAGTAGCTTTTGATAACTTTTAAAAACCATTCATCGTAGTTCTCCCTTCTATTGAGCTTTTATACGACAAAGGCGGAAGTAAAGGCTTTTAAACTTTTCGTCGCATTCTTTTGAGATAGAAAATTAACTGTAATGACCTAATCTCAACTTTCTCGCATTTTTGTATGATTTTGATTAAAAATGCAGATATTTAAAATATGGCTAAATTTTCAGGTAAATTTCCACTTACGCTTAAGCCATTTCATTGAAATTTTATGTGAACATCTTTCATGATGATAAAGGCTTATGTAACATTGGATTGAATTGTTCTAATTTCAAGTGCTATATAATTCCTAACACTCGTATTATAGAAGAAACTTTAAATTGGTGTTGAAATTTAAATGATGGTGAAAGTTGTTTGACCAGATACAAGTTAAAGAATTTTTGTGAATTACGATTACTTACACTTTCTTAACAAAGAAAATTAAGTTAACAATTTGATCTAAACAGAATGATGGCATTCTATTGTGATTAGAAAGTAAAATATTTATCATCATAGGCATTGTGTGGTAAATTTAGAAATTTAATATTTGCGAAACAATAGATTCGAGATGAAATGGACGATCTCTTTTGTGTCATAATTTATAAATTAGCTAATCTGGGAAGAAAAAGGTTAATCAGTCTTTTTTGGTCCATTTCATTTTTCTTCTCACAGTGTACTCTAAGTTCTTTACAATCATCTCTTCTCGACCAGAAAGAAAATTCATCGAGCTGGAGATAAAATTTCCAAATCCCGTTAGAAGTGCAGACACGATCAAATGTCCCAGAACCAAGGAAGAGAAGGGAAAGAACCTTTTGCGATCCACTTTCTTCATCTACACTCACCGCAATCGTACGGAACCCACACGTGGATCTGGAAGACGCTTGGTCGAATAGATCCTAGGAAGCGGAACGTTAACGTTTCGTTTTGTAGATTTTAACTCCAACCGGGTCAATGGCATTATGCAATCCGCATCCTTTGTGCCTTCTCGTCTAAGCACAACACGAACAAGTTTACCTTCACCAAGGAAAAGAAGAAGGAGGAAAAAATGTAGGGAGGTGGGAGGAGTTCAGAAGACATATCTTGTCTTCTCCTTTCGTCTATCCTCTATTTTCTTTCTTTCCCTTTCCTTTTTTGTTTGTAAAGGAAGATGAGATGGTGGGAAAGGAGGTAGAGAAAAAGAAAGAGTGGTCAAACCAGATCGATCCAGGTTAGCAACGTGGCTTTGGACATTTAAATTGAACGTGAAAACGGTTTTTGGCGCTACACAGGATGTTGGTTATTTCCTTCTTGAAAAAATAACTGTCATTACTCTGGATCTTGGAATGTGTTTTTTTGTTTCATATTTTTAAAGAGTTTGAAGTTAATATTAATCCGGAAATGATAACGGTTACAACAGTTTATAGTTTTGGTTTCAGTGTTTCATTTACCGTTAATTTCTTTCTTGCTCTGATAGAGCTTAAAAGAATCTTACATGGTTATTATTTCGTTGTTATCTTCTCTCTTTGGATGGTTGCCGTAGCGGAAATTTTTAATAAAGATGATAATTTCGTCATAAAGCTCATTAAATGTTATGAGCTAAGCTTGACAATAAATTTAAGCTAAAAAAATTTATTAATATTAAGGATTTTCAGAACATTATCGGATACATAGAATTTCTCATTACCACAACGTTTGATTCAGAACTTTATCAGTAGCGTTTATTTACCACAACAATCTATAACAGGTTACAATGAGTAATCCAGTGATTATGTATGTGATGACGCAATAGAGGAAAGTGTGTATTTGTGATTCATTGAATATTTTGTGAATTGTAATTATCGAGTTGAATTGCAGCAGTGTTTTTGTGTTGTACTGGAGTTTGAATGAAATTAACATTTTATCTATTAAAATTGTGTTACGAAAATCCTTGAAATATCTCTTTTTGGTTTGATGTATATGATAACTTGAAAGAACATTACGCAAAAATAAATTAAAATCATAAAAATCATTTCCTGTTTCTTAATAGGAAAACAATCATTCCTTATACATTGACCAATGTATAATTCACCTCTAATAATACCATTTAAGATTCTTTACTATTTATAGACGATTTTTTAATTTGTTCTTCTGGGTATAGAATAAATATAAATTCCTATAATACGTTCCGGGTAGTTCTCGCTCTTCGGTGGTGGAAATAATTACCAGAACGTTATTTAGAACGTTGTGGTCATTTAGGCTTGCTCACAATGCGTTCCGGTTCAATAATTCGGATAAAGGCTGAATTCAGATGTTGTGAATAGCATAGAGGGTAATCACTACAAATTTAACAAACGTAATGTCTGCTCATTCTTTGTGGAAAATATTAGTGGCCATTTCAAAGATAGCGGAGAATATTTGACTTTGTTCAGTAAATTATAACTTAGGTTTTTATGAAGATTAAGAAATGATTTTTACACTAAATTAAAGGTTAAAGTTTCCTCTTTAAAATGGCATCTAATAATTGATAATTTTATGTTGAAATTTTCTAGAAAAAATTCTTTGCGAAACCACTATAAACTTCTATAAACTAGCAAAGAAGTGATAACTAAAAAATCGTTCCTCGTGTATTTATGAAGATTAAGAAATTATATTAAAATAAAGCTTAAAGTTTTCTCTTTAAAGTGACGAATAATACTTAATAAGTTTATACTAAAAATTTGTTTGAAATTTGTTTTTATAATAAAGCTACCTATTTTATTACAACCATGTCTAAAAAAATTAAAATCAACTTTATAAAATCATAACAGGCTTATTTTTGCGAGTTATGATATCGATTTTAAACCAAATTAAAGCTTAAAATTCTCTCTTTAAAATGGCGTATAATACTTAATAAGTTCATACTAAAAATTTGTGTTTATAATAAAGCTACCCATTTTACTACAACCATGTCTAACCAAAATACAGTCAACTTTATAAAATCATAACAGGCTTATTTTTGCGAGTTATGATATCGATTTTAAACCAAATTAAAGCTTAAAATTCTCTCTTTAAAATGACGTATAATACTTAATAAGTTTATACTAAAAATTTGTGTTTATAATAAAGCTACCCATTTTACTACAACCATGTCTAACAAAAATACAGTCAACTTTATAAAATCATAACAGGCTTATTTTTGCGAGTTATGATATCGATTTAAACCAAATTAAAGCTTAAAGTTTTTTCTTTAAAATGACGTACAATACTTAATAAGTTTATACTAAATTTTTTTTTTAATTTGTTTTTATAATAAAGCTACCTACATATTTTACTACAACCATGTCTAACAAAAATACAGTCAACTTTATAAAATCATAACAGGCTTATTTTTGCGAGTTATGATCTCGATTTTACAATTAGACCAAATTAAAGCTTAAAATTCTCTCTTTAAAATGACTTTAATACTTAATAAGTTTATACTAAAAATTTGTGTTTATAATAAAGCTACCCATTTCACTGCAACCATGTCTAACAAAAATACAGTGAACGTTATAAAATCATAACAGACTTATTTTTGCGAGTTATGATATCGATTTTAAACCAAATTAAAGCTTAAAATTCTCTAAAATGACGTATAATACTTAATAAGTTTATACCAAAAGTTTTCTAAAAATTTGTGTTTATAATAAAGTTACCCATTTCACTACAACCATGTCTAACAAAAATACAGTCAACTTTATAAAATCATAACAGGCTTATTTTTGCGAGTTATGATATCGATTTTATATCAAATTAAAGTTTAAAGTTTTCTCTTTAAAATGACGTATAATACTTAATAAGTTTATACTAAAAATTTGTGTTTATAATAAAGCTACCCATTTCACTACAACCATGTCTAACAAAAATACAGTCAACTTTATAAAATCATAACAGACTTATTTTTGCGAGTTATGATATCGATTTTAAACCAAATTAAAGCTTAAAATTCTCTCTTTAAAATGACGTATAATACTTAATAAGTTTATACTAAAAATTTGTGTTTATAATAAAGCTACCCATTTCACTGCAACCATGTCTAACCAAAATACAGTCAACTTTATAAAATCATAACAGACTTATTTTTGCGAGTTATGATATCAATTTTAAACCAAATTAAAGCTTAAAATTCTCACTTTAAAATGACGTATAATACTTAATAAGTTTATACTAAAAATTTGTGTTTATAATAAAGCTACCCATTTTACTACAACCATGTCTAACAAAAACACAGTCAACTTTATAAAATCACAACAGGCTTATTTTTGCGAGTTATGATATCGATTTTAAACCAAATTAAAGCTTAAAATTCTCTCTAAAATGACGTATAATACTTAATAAGTTTATACCAAAAGTTTTCTAAAAATTTGTGTTTATAATAAAGCTACCCATTTCACTACAACCATGTCTAACAAAAATACAGTCAACTTTATAAAATCATAACAGGCTTATTTTTGCGAGTTATGATATCGATTTTATACCAAATTAAAGCTTAAAATTCTCTCTAAAATGACGTATAATACTTAATAAGTTTATACCAAAAATTTTCTAAAAATTTGTGTTTATAATAAAGCTACCCATTTCACTACAACCATGTCTAACAAAAATACAGTCAACTTTATAAAATCATAACAGGCTTATTTTTGCGAGTTATGATATCGATTTTATACCAAATTAAAGCTTAAAGTTTTCTCTTTAAAATGACGTATAATACTTAATAAGTTTATACTAAAAATTTGTGTTTATAATAAAGCTACCCATTTTACTACAACCATGTCTAACAAAAATACAGTCAACTTTATAAAATCATAACAGGCTTATTTTTGCGAGTTATGATATCGATTTTATACCAAATTAAAGTTTAAAGTTTTCTCTTTAAAATGACGTATAATACTTAATAAGTTTATACTAAAAATTTTCTAGAAATTTGTTTTTACAATAAAGCTACCTATTGTACTACAACCATGTCTAACAAAAATACAGTCAACTTTATAAAATCATAACAGGCTTATTTTTGCGAGTTATGATATCGATTTTATACCAAATTAAAGTTTAAAGTTTTCTCTTTAAAATGACGTATAATACTCAATAAGTTTATACTAAAAATTTTCTAGAAATTTGTTTTTACAATAAAGCTACCTATTGTACTACAACCATGTCTAACAAAAATACAGTCAACTTTATAAAATCATAACAGGCTTATTTTTGCGAGTTATGATATCGATTTTAAACCAAATTAAAGCTTAAAATTCTCTCTAAAATGACGTATAATACTTAATAAGTTTATACCAAAAATTTTTTAAAAATTTGTGTTTATAATAAAGCTACCCATTTCACTACAACCATATCTAACAAAAATACAGTCAACTTTATAAAATCATAATAGGCTTATTTTTGCGAGTTATGATATCGATTTTATATCAAATTAAAGTTTAAAGTTTTCTCTTTAAAATGACGTACAATACTTAATAAGTTTATACTAAAAAATTTTTTTTAATTTGGTTTTATAATAAAGCTACTTACATATTTTACTACAACCATGTCTAACAAAAATACAGTCAACTTTATAAAATCATAACAGACTTATTTTTGCGAGTTATGATATCGATTTTAAACCAAATTAAAGCTTAAAATTCTCTCTAAAATGACGTATAATACTTAATAAGTTTATACCAAAAATTTTCTAAAAATTTGTGTTTATAATAAAGCTACCCATTTCACTACAACCATGTCTAACAAAAATACAGTCAACTTTATAAAATCATAACAGGCTTATTTTTGCGAGTTATGATATCGATTTTAAACCAAATTAAAGCTTAAAATTCTCTCTTTAATGACGTATAATACTTAATAAGTTTATACCAAAAATTTTCTAAAAATTTGTGTTTATAATAAAACTACCTATTTCACTACAACCATGTCTAACATAAATACAGTCAACTTTATAAAATCATAACAGGCTTATATTTGCGAGTTATGATATCAATTTTATACCAAATTAAAGTTTAAAGTTTTCTCTTTAAAACGGCGTATAATACTTAATAAGTTTATACCAAAAATTTTTTAGAAATTTCTTTTTACAATAAACTAAACGTATCTACATAATTGTATGTCTAACAAAAATACAGTTAATTTCATAAAATCATAACAACCTTATTTTTGCGAGTTATGATTTTGTACCAAATTAAAGTTCAAAGTTTCGTCTTTAAAACGATGTACTCTTATATGCTTTATGTGGATAAACTTTGATGTATAACTCTTAAATATGTTATAAGCTTTGAAAAGAAAAACCGTTTTGTCGCAAATGTTACTATTTTTATTTAATCCTAATTGATTAAGCAGAAGTAGTTTGATTTAATTTTGCCTTTAAAGTAAATTGATTTATAGCAAATTTAAGTTTCATTGCAACCAATTTTACAATAAGTGAAGAAATAATTTTTAACAATTTTACAAAATACTGTAAGAAACTATTTCATTAAAAAATTACTTGTATAACTGTTTCGTTACATAGCTATTTACACAGCTTGATATAATAAATTGTTGATTGTTATCTTCACTTTTCAATTCCCAAAGCGAAAATAAAATTATTCCATGCAATACCGACCTTAAATGGTTTTATCTCACTAACTTGTATTCTATTGAATGTGGTAAATATATCAACAATACCAGATAAAATCGACGGGTTTATTGGCTTAAATTTAGTGATGGATATAAAAAAAGGACCAAGCTATAAACGTTACTGTGTCGATAACTCCAAAATTTACCGTAAAGAAACTTCTATTAGCAGATAACAAAGGTTGTAAAAATGGGTTTGCGTTTAACCCAAATTTCAAGTTATTTCTTTCTTCCAAATAACATTCTATTGTTGTAACCGTTAAATCGAAACGCGATAAGATCGCTTACACATCGTTTACGATTGCATCTTCTGCAACTTTGCGAATTTAGATAACAATGATGGAATGGTTTCAACACTAGAAATTTCATCACACAGAAATGTTATTCACTTGTAGAAGTTGTAAAAAAATTTTTATTTGAGGTTTTCTCTTTAAAATATTCAGTTGTTTCTCTTCACAATATCAGTGTAAACAGTCATAGATTGCAGTCTATGCCACTTCCATTACTGTTTTCGCTAATCAATCTGATAAGATTAACAAAAAGATAGGAAAGGTAATCCTGTATATAACAAATAATAAACTTACAAGGAAATAGACGTGATAAACAAAAACATATTGTAGTTAAACAGAACTATTTTTTTTTCATTTAATATACAATATTGCTTAGAATTATGGAGTATAAAGATTGCAAGGTGGTTATTTTTCTTGATGCTTTTCAAATAATAATTCAGAGAGGTGATAATATCGTTGGTATCTATTGTAGCAAAATTATCAGAAAATCAAAAAGATATTAACTACAAGGTCTACACAAAACAGACTGGTTCTGCAACGATTTTACAACAATGTAGTTGTTCCTTAATATGCGAAGAATATAAGAGAATATTTTTCCCAACTTAGAATCCTAAATGAATATTATTTATAAGAGGCGATAAAAGATGCCAAAAAAATACAGATTAATAAATTTACTCTGCACCATCCTGAATTTAACTACAAGAATCATAAGCAGAAAAGCTACAAGAATTCATTATCAGACGAATAATAAGGATTCAAATCAGGAAAATCTTGCACAGACGCCACAGTGGTCTAAATTCAAAAAAACCCGAACAAAAATATTTTAACGCAGTTTGGGTTGAGATAATTTTTTGAAACTTGGTATGTGGCTATAGGACTATATGCTAAAGACTTTGTGAACTTTTGGATCAAATATGTCAACCGGAAGTACTAATTTACTTGAGGCCACATTCTATTTTTTTCATATAATTTAGGTCCTTAGAATTGGATAAATACAAAATTTTATACAACGCTATTAAATCGTGAAGGATAGCTAAATACAAAATTGTTTAAACTAAATTGGTTATATAGTTTACTTCGATGTAAGGTTTCTATAAATAAATCTTTAACTACAGAGTGTCTCACGTAACTGGTTCGTTAGAACTTTTTCAGGGTCCACTATTCGTACAATTTTGAAATTTTGGTAGCATGGGTTGTTCATTCGGAACTTTCAATCTAAAATATTTTCAAGATTTCTGCCACTTCCGGTCTACTGGTAGTAGACCATAACTTCGTTATTTTAAATAGAATGCTATAGTTTTTATTACACTATTTAATTGTACGTAAAAAAATAGGTTAGCTTTGATAAAAGTTATTGGTACCTAGCGTTTTTCGTTTTCGAGTTATTTTGGTTCTAATTTTTTTTTGGTAAATTTCACCATGCTGTTTAAAACCCCATATCTCAGCCAACGTTCATTCAAAAAAGGTCTAAATTGGTACGATTNACTATTTTTTTTTTATTTAATATACAATATTGCTTAGAATTATGGAGTATAAAGATTGCAAGGTGGTTATTTTTCTTGATGCATTTCAAATAATAATTCAGAGAAGTGATAATATCGTTGGTATCTATTGTAGCAAAATTATCAGAAAATCAAAAAGATATTAACTACACAAAACAGACTGGTTCTGCAACGATTTTACAACAATGTAGTTGTTCCTTAATATGCGAAGAATATAAGAGAATATTATTCCCAACTTAGAATCCTAAATAAATATTATTTATTAGAGGCGATAAAAGATGCAAAAAAAATACAGATTAATAAATTTACTCTGCACCATCCTGAATTTAACTACAAGAATCATAAGCAGAAAAGCTACAAGAATTCATTATCAGACGAATAATAAGGATTCAAATCAGGAAAATCTTGCACAGACGCCATCGTTGTCATAAGACAAATAACGGAAAAGTTGGATCTGCAAAAGGCTTTCCACCGAACGATATGATCCACTTTCTTTATGATAGACCAATAGAGTATAACATCATTAAAACAGTTAAATTCAGAAAATAATAATAATAATAATAAACTGTATTGCCAAACCACACAGCAATTACAGAAATAAAACAATATAATATAGCAAGATAATATAACCAAAAATAAAAACAATAAATGATTCGAAAGAAAAAAAAAAGATACAAAATAAAACTATCTAAACAAAAGAGAGCTATTATAGCATAGTGCGGCAAGCAATTCACGAGGCGCAGATTCAGGAAAATAAAATCCTGTTCTTCCATCTGGACCTCGATAACAAAAAGAGGTATTNACTAGAACTAACACTAGAAACTTTCGGGTTTTGCCGTGCGTCTTTTAAGAAAAGGTTTGACGTTTCGGATGCCATGTTGCAACCTTCTTCAGAAACACTTCGAACCAGTTTAGTTAGTTAAGAGTTAGTATTAGTTTTAGTTCTAATTTTAGTTCAATTAACTCCGGCCGTGAAAACCTTCGTACTTATAAAAAAAGTAGATATTTCAAGAGTTCCAGTTTTTTGCCGCACTGTATCTAACAACCACTTCCGGTTGTTAGATATGCCTGAAACTTTAGGTCTGGTATTCTATTATTGTTATGCGGGTTTACACCAAATATACGAGAGTTATCTTTTAAGAAAAAGAATATAAGCATTTTATATGAAAACAGTCAAATAACACACTCAGGCACTGATCATCTTTGATCGCTAATATCTTGGTAAGGAGCAAGTTAAAGCAAGATGTGGTTATCATGTTATATAGAGCACATCTCAAAGAATAAGAATATTCTAGCGACAAAAGTTCTTCTTGCGTCTTCTGCGAGATATATATGTTAAAACATTTGGTTGTAACTTCAAGTAGGTGTTAATTAGCTTTAAAAGAAGTGCTTATTACGTATTTCTGCAAAAATANAAAGATTCAGCTAACGATAACTCACAAAAGATGATATCGTGATCAGAAATCTGAGAAGCAATAACCCCCGAATGTCTGACATCCACCGTACAGAAGGCAAAAAGAAGATCAATCAATTTGGACGAAGTACGAGTAATTCTAGTTGGCTCATTAATCAACTGTCTAGCATCAAAGGATGAAAAAAGCGTTTTCAAGGCCTCAGTGTTCATATTTTGAGAATTAAGAAAATCAATGTTAAAGTCACCACAGACTATAATCTCGTCACTAAGAGGCAAACACAGAGAGATAGTTTCCTCAAGTTCATCCAGAAAAATGCTACATGGAAAATTGGGAGGACGATAAACAACTCCCAAAATAATTTTACGTTTATTCACGTGGAATAGTAACCATAGTTGTTCAATATTACGGGAACTTTCAATTATAGTGTATTTAAATATATTTCTCACATAAAAACACACACCACCACCCCTACTAATGCGGTCCACCCTTTCCAAATTGTATCCCTCAACCAACAACGAAATAAAATTGAAGTAAGAACACTGCTCCTGTTTAACATCGTAATGGATGAAATTATGAAACAAGTCTATGTCTACCTCTAAGACACTGATCAGAAGAAATGGAACTTAAATATCTGGATACGGAAATGTTGAAACAAAAATAAGAAATCAAGCTGTAAGAATGTCAAGGGCCCAAAAGCCCAAAGCCTGGATCTATAAGACTGCGATTAGACCTATACTAACTTATGCAGCAGAAACACGACCCGAGACATCCAAAACAAAAAGAATACTAAAAAATGAAAATAAAATACAAGATAGATGACAGACAATAAATGTAATGAGCACATTGATTGCATAGCATAGCCAAATTACCATCACGATGAAAGGGCATCGGAAGAGCTAGAAAAAGATAAAGCGACAACCTTTCAAATGACTAAATAGGGACAAAGATATAAAAAATAGATACTTATGTCTAAAAATAGAGAGAGAGGAAGAAGAAGAAGAATTCTTTCTGTCAATAACATGATACAAGCTACCTAGCCTCATATGGTTTTTAGACAAGGGTAGCATCTTGTACTGATCTGCCATACTTACTACTTATACACACTTAAGCATATTTTTCACTAATTTCTTTTTTTAATTGTATTTTTTTAATACATTAACTTCTGCTTCATTTTCTTATACACATTCATTTTCTCTATGTTCTGATTGATAAGGTGAAAATGTTTTGTAAATGATCTGTGCGTACATATGCAAACAGTTTTTCACATGAGCTAACTTTCGATAGTAAATAAGTGCTTGATAGATGCGACGTAGATGCTATAGAACCAAAAACAACATGCTGTTGCCTACCTTTTGGCGGAAGAGAAATCTTTTGAACCAAATAAAAATCTTTTCAAAGCATTTTTTAATAACTAATCATCACAATAAAATAGTAACAACGCGATCAACTCATCTTATTAGAACACGATATCTAGGTTTTATTGAAACGCCTCGTGAACCAAAAATGCAAATTTCAACCTTGGTGTAAATAAACAATGCCTCTTTCATAGAAGAATAAGAAATGATCCGTTATTACTCATTCTTATCACCCGATTTCACTTCATAACTTCATACACATATTAACATTACAGTGGTTAAAAGAAGGAAACATCCTTCTGATAACATCTGAATTATGTTACAATTATTATAGGTCTGTTAAATAAAATTGTTTGTTGTAGGGAACTGACAATGAGAGAATAACCTTAACAACAACACAAGATGCGTCATCTAGAACGATTTCAACACCGGATATCCGTTTAATTGATGGTCCAAGTATTTTAGCTGGGAGAGTCCAGTTAAAACATTATGGAGTGTGGAGAAGCGTTTGTACAAATTCGAAAAAGTTCGTATTTTTAATCTTATTATTATTTTTTATATTATTAATTTTTATTTTAGTTGGACTTTATCGGATATGGAAACCGCTTGTAGACAACTCGGTTTTCAAGGCGGCTCTTTCTATAACTGGTTCAATCGCCAGATGCCATTAAAACCCCGCCTGTTATACGAAGAACCTCGCTGTCGCGGCTCTGAATCCAACATAATTAACTGCAACTGGAATTCGCGTCAAATGGGCTCCGGTGTTTGCGACTATCATCCCGATCTTGCCATTCAGTGTCTTCCAAGACACGATCAACCTCTCCCATATTGGAGAGGTCTCCGATTCGAAAACGCAATTTCCGATAAAGTATTAGCTGTGGATAACACATTACGAGTTCCTTATTCTTTATCTCGATTGCAATACGTTACGATTAAGTACGCGGGAAATGGAGGATTTCATAACGCCACTAGTGCCATTGAAGTTATGGGAATTCCCCCGATTATGGATCGAGTGGATGTTATGGAATCCGCTTATAACGGAATTAATATAACTTTGCCCGATGGCGGATTTGAAATAACTAATTCAAGAATAACCAGGAATCGAGGATACGGAGTTTTTATCAATTCAACTTATGGTTTAGCTAAATTAGATAATTGCGTGATAAGTGAAAATGGTGGTGATGGAGTTAGATATGTTCAATCCGAAGAGAGGCCCGATGAAAAGTTCGATGGTCAAGATAAATACGATGATATGTGTATTTCGGCTACAACTTCGAGTCAAACTTATCCGGTTCACTTTTTCGTACAGCAATCGATTTTTGCCGGGGCGAAAACGTGTTCAAAAAGTTTCCAAACAAAATATGGGCATTTTATTACTTTAAATTTTTTGCGAGCCGAAACTGATCGAAATAACAGCGCCTTAATTGAAATTTACGATGGTTCCTCTATAAATCGAAGACTTCTTACAAGTTTTAATATCAGAAACAACACTCGTCCCCAATCCGTAACCAGCATTAGCAATCAAATGTATATAACTTTTAAAGCGGAGGAGCGAACAAAAATGTTTATGTACATGAGATTATTATCGGGGTATCAAAAAACGTACGATTTAAACGTTAGCCGATCGGATATTTCTGAAAATAATGGAAGAGGTGTTTTGGTGGACAACTTAAAATCGATGGTTCATATTTATGAATCGACAATTTCTAAAAATTCGCACGGATTTCATGTAACAAGTGGAGTTGGAAGCATTAATGTTACCCAAAGTAGGATTTCTTTTAACGAAGGCGATGGGATTAATATAACTTATACCGGAGGAAGCAGAAACATTTCTAAATCATCGATAAGCTCCAACGAAGGATATGGGTTAGCGATTTGGTTAAATCAAACCGAAGAAACCGAGTATATTTATTTAAATCAATCCTCAGTGGTGCAATATTCCGACTTTGTAAAAAATTTGGATATCGGCGTCCTCCACGGGAATTTTTGCGGCGAAGCCAACGTAAACATCACCGGAAATAATTTCAGCTCAAATCAAAACGATGCTTTCGAAATCTTATCTTGTTGGATCCCAACAAATAATTCTTTAAAACTTCAAATCGGCCACAACTATTTTATTTCCAACGAAAAAATTGCGGTGAAAATTTACCCCGCTCTAAACATCGACGGAAAAATCGAATTTAACTACTTCAAGAAAGGTTTATTCGGCGCTTTATTAATCAAAAATAAGCCACTTGAGGAATTTAACATTTTAAAAACTCAATTTTTGGTGACCCAAAATTATTTTTTACAAAACTCGGGGGCTTTCGCTGTAAATTTGGCTCTATCGCCGTATTCGCAATATCAATATTTATTGTTTAAGCGAAACTTCGTTAAAGATAACAACATCACCGAACCGTTTATTTCGGAAGATTCAACGTCTTCTTTAAATCCGCGGAGTAGAGTCGCAGCTCCGATCGTAATTGGTTCAAGTAACGTCGATGTTTTTCGGAATATCATTGAGAATCCTCTATCGAAATACGAAATTGGGAGTCAAGTTGAAGATCAAAGTAAAACTATTAATTGTACTTTTAATTGGTTGGGGTCGAATCGCGAGCAACACATTTTTAATCGCATCTTCCACAGAAATGATCGTTACAGCTTAGCTAAAGTACACTTTGTGCCTTATTTATTACACAATTCGAATCCGTTAACCGATAAGGTTTATTACAACCAAATGTATGTGCATTTATTTATAACTCAAGATTCCTCCATTGTTGGTGGTGAGATTGAAGGCGAAGAGATTTTAACTCCCGGGGATTACACCGTGGAGAAAGATATAAATATTCGCCCGGGTGGAAAATTAATAATCGAACCCGGAGTTACGTTAAGATTCCCTCCTTCTATTGGAATCATGATTGGGGGGAAATTAGAAGCAAGGGGAATCGAACCTGATAGTATTTTATTCACTTTAAAAGAAGAATTATCTTTTGCAAACACCTCCTATGAAATTCAAACTGAAACGGGAATCGAAAACACCGACATAAATCATGAAACAGAAATAGTTTCGATTGAATCACAAAAACCATTACGATTATTAGGGGGGAAAACCGAATACGAAGGTCGATTACAAATAAAAATTAATAACGAATGGGGGACTGTTTGTAATTATGGTTGGACGATTAAAAACGCCGCTTTGGTGTGTCACCAATTAGGTTTAGCCTTAAATCCTAACGATTGGAATTTAGAACGAAATGAAATTCCTTCAGCTGGAACAAGCGAAAATGTGATCCTATCGAATGTGCAATGTGAAGATTTCGATGTTGATATAACAAAATGTCGGGCCGAGCAGAGATTGGAGTTTGAAAATTCTTGCACGCACGATTCGGATGTTGGAATACGATGTTATCCGACTTCTTGGGCTGGAGTTCGATTCGGGGTTTTAGCGGAGCGCTCAAATTTGCAGTTTATCACAATCGAAAAATCGGGATTGTTGGATTACGCGACGAACTCATTTAAACCAGCCCTTCAAATGGATTTTGCTAAACATAACTTTGAAAATATCCGAATAAGAGATAATTTCCACGATGGTTTAGGAATAATGTATTCGGATATTTACACGGAAGACTCCGTTAACGTTGTAAAAGACTCGGAGTTTATAAATAATAAAGGAGCGGGAATTAGTTTTAAACAATTAGGTTTAAAAGTTTATGGGAGTTTAATCGAAAAGAATTTTATTGGAATCGAACATAACCCGGCGTTATCCGGATTGCAACAAAGAGAATTAGCGGGGTGGTTCACGAGTAATGAACCAGAAATTAATTATAAACCGATTTATATTCCACATTACAACGATGCGAATCAAATTAACGTCGAACAAGGAGAAACTAAGTATATCGTAACTTCCCAAATTATAGGGGATGAAATTAATAGGACTTACCGTATAAGATGCACCCCAGGATTCGTTATTGGGATCCAATTGTTAAATCCCATCGCAAATAGAAGCACGGAAAACGTTTTAATTCGAGACACCTTATTAGATAATTTTAACCCCATCAATTCGAATCAAATTAAATCGGATATTTGGAGTTTAAAACGCGATTTAACAGTTTTCCCAACGACTTCAAGCAGCCCGGGAATTATTTTGGAATATTCGAGCGGGGGTTATTCTTTGGGGGGAACTGTAATTGTTTTGAGCGCTATAAGAGCACCAGTTCAAAACGTTTATAATAAAATAGTGAAAGGGCCGATTCCTACGACAGTTATAAATAACAGCAAAATTAAAAGCAACACTTACGGGATTTTTGTTTCTTACTACAACAGATACTTAAACGAACTTGGAGACCACTTCTTAAGAAAATCGAATGAAAGCTTAAAAATCATTCAATCAGAAATTTCTCACAACACAAGAGAAGCCATGTTTGTTCATTCCCCGCATTGGGATCTCCATAAAAGTAATATCTCCGAGATTGTTTTTATGATAAATAATTCCCTCATTACCGATAACGGCGCGGGGATTTATCATTTCTCGAGGGATATGCGAGCTTCAAATAATTTATTCCATTACATTTTACAAGACGACACGATCGAACGAAACTTCGCCGGCGGTTTTCACATAAATCTCCCGTACGTTTGGCAATACAACGAAAATTTCACCCACTCCGTTTACATGAACAACAACACTTGGAGGCACAACTCAAATTTCAACATAATAATCGACGGCCATTTCGCTTTAGTTAACATAACGAAAAGTTTATTCCTCGAAAACACTTGTAAAAACACTTTATTATCGATGCGAGGAATGGAAAAAAAGATGTTAATCGATTTTAATAAAATGGAATCAAATAATGGGAAATACATCATCGATTTCAGCACGGATTCCCAATCGGAGATAATCGGGGAAGTCCCCGCTAAATTTATTTTTAACGAACTCACTAAAAATCGATACTTTTCTATGCTAAGGGGGGTGTTCCAACAAAGAGATATGCCGAGTAGCGTCGTTAATTTTAAAGGAATCCAAAAAGTTAACATCAACCGAAATTTATTCTCCGACAACAACTTAGAATATCAATTAATCGCAGGAATCAAAACGGCCAAAATCAACAATTTCCTCGACGTCACCGAAAATTGGTGGGGAACCAACGAAGAAGAAAACATAAAACACACAATCTTCGATTTCGATGATTGGAACAATCACGCCATCGCCAAATTTAAACCGTACCTAACCGATAATAATTTCGAGGCAAGTTTTTCAACAGCAATCGAATCCGAAAATCCCATAAACTTCGATTTCTTAGGTGGTAGATTAAACGAAAATTTAACGATTACTTTACGAGAAACCCCCTACACCATTAATTCCGACATAACGGTAATGCCAAAAACGACACTAACAATTAATCCTGGAGTTACGTTAGAATTCGCCCCAAATGTAGGAATTTTAGTTCTTGGGACATTAAAAGCGGAAGGTTTTAAAGGGGCAGAAATCACGTTAAAACCACTTCGCCGCACGGGAAATTTAAAACACAACATCGACAAGCGTCAATTAGAACATTTCGAAATGGGGAGTACAATAAGATTATGCCAAGGACAAGATTGCCATTTAAACTCCGAATTTAATAACGAAGGATTTTTAGAGTACTTCAACAAAACAACTTTGCAATGGATTCCGATGTGCGATCCAAGATTCACCGAAAGAAACGCGCAAGTTGTTTGTAGAGAACTCGGTTTCGATCATTTAAACGCATTTTTCGATCACGGAATTCGAATCGAATTTCATAGCAATTCCTTGTCGCGAATTTGGTCTTGGCCTCAACCTCTACAATGCAAAGGTACCGAGTCGAGATACGATGATTGCCCAATACGGTTAAACGGGCAACAATACGGGCATAGACACGAATGTAAATGGAACTCAAAATTCGTTTTTATTTATTGTGGCCAAAGAAATATGCACCCAGGATTAGAATATTGGGGAGGTGTTAGATTTGCAAATTCCGAATTCGAACAACATCTTTACGAACATAGAATTCATGATATAAACACTCACGAAACGGGACAAACCGAAGAATCAACGTTAAGATTCGTGAATATTATCGGAGCGGGGATTTTGCATAACGAAAAATCACCAGCCATTCAGAGTATTATTAAAAGTCCATCAATAAGTTATGTTAACGTTCAAAACTCGGCTTCGCACGGTATTAATTTAATATCGCCATCGAATACAATGAATTTAGTTTCGAATAAAGTTAATACTTCTTTGGGTGTTGGATTAAATATTTTATCGATAACCGGAGAAGGAAGGGAATCGGATGAAAGTAGTTTTGCCCCAATAAAAGACTTAAATATACCATATCATTTATTCGGATTGGTTGACATTTGCGATACAACAAAAGAAATTATCGTGGAAGAGCGCGTTTTGGTTTATTATAAATACGATAATCATCCTGTAAATTGCGTGAAAATCTTTAGGAGTGCCTATAACATAAAACCTTTCGGATTTAGATTGCTTCAGTTCAACCTTTTTAATTCAACGAATAAATACGGAATCCCCGATTTTATACAATTATACAATGGGGACATCTACAACGTTACTTCAACGGTAATTGGAAGATTAACCACAGATTCACAAGTTGAGAAAAAATTGTTTAAAACCCAATTACCGAGTCTTAGCATAAAGCTTTTCGCAAACGGTGCATCATCAAGTCATGGATTCATCGCTGAAGTTGTAACTTTACCTATTTCTGCAATTGGATTTAGTAAGTTTAAGTTTAAAATAAATTTTAATTGGGTTTAATCGTAATTGGAACTTGCTGTGTAGATCGAGATGTACAACACAACATCACTAACAGTATATTCCAGAATAATCGTGAAGGTGGGATGAGTTATATTTCGGCTGGAGAAGTTAATCCTATAATAACAGTTGATAAGAATCAATATAGAGGAAATTGCCAAAAATTGTATGGAAATTTTTCGACGTGCAAGTCCTCTATTGATATAGATGTTCAAAATACGCAAACTTTATACTTTAGGGTAAGTAAAAGATTTATTTCATTTACTTTAGTTATTACTAGAATTATTATTTACTATTATTGTTTTAATTATTTAGTTGGTTTTATTACTCAATGCGTTATTTGTGTTGCTAGCAAACAATTAGTAACTCGCTCAACTAAAAATTTTTTGGTCTCTCAAACAACTTAAACTCAACTAAAACATCTCATGCTTGTTCAAATAATAACATAAGAATTTCGACTTATATTTAAGTTATCCTCCTATGGCGCTACAGCCTCTCCATTCCTTCTTATCTAGAACGGATCTCTTCTAACAATCCAGGAATCAACTGCCATTAAAAAAGGGATAGTCTGAGCCCTGCGCTTTTTAATATCATTATGAACCAAATTATAAGTATTGTCAAGAACACTAATATATTTATGTTACAAAACGGTAAATTATAAAATACTGTCAAACTGAAAACAACCGGAGACCAATTTAATATGCAAATTTCTACCCAGAAAACATAATCAATAGTCATTTCCAAAGTCCCAGCAAGTTTATTATGCATATTATGACGGAACAAACACATGACGATAAAAAGCAAAGCAAAGATCTATAAAATCGGCGTAAACCAGTACGACCAAACAAAAATCGCGAGATGCGCGGGGTATAAGATATAGTTAGATCGATAAGATCGTGATATTGCAAAAAAATACAATCATTAGGCACTTATAATAGTCATTGAACGGTCATGTT
The DNA here is from genome assembly GCF_000648695.1 of Onthophagus taurus. Classification (NCBI taxonomy): domain Eukaryota; kingdom Metazoa; phylum Arthropoda; class Insecta; order Coleoptera; family Scarabaeidae; genus Onthophagus; species Onthophagus taurus. The sequence goes on along the minus strand of NW_019280740.1, from coordinate 68,376 downwards.
ACAGATTAGTTTTGTTACAGTTTAGGATATATTTTTCTTTTAATTTCACGTATGTACTCATCGTATAAAGTATCTATTTGTTCATCTTCATCCAATCCTTCAAGTTGTATTTTGTCGCCTTCCTGTTGTTTCTTGTATTACTGATATTGCAAGGATCATGATGTTCTTATCCTGACCAGTTTCAAGTTGTTCAAACTTGACTGTATTTAATAAGTCTTCATCACAAGAGTTCTTATAAAGTTCATTTCCTGAGCTCACCGTCTCTTCGCCGTAACAATTATGGCATAGATAAGTATCGTCATCATCAGGAATAAGAATTCGAAGAGATTTTGGAACGCATTTCTTATGAAACTATGTTTGTAATACTTATTTCTTCTCGTGCATTGCCTGAAATTTTTGCGATGATATTGAAAATGGTAGCCTTTCGGTGTTTCGTTTGCCTTTACGTTTCGATGTAATCGATAAGGTGAGATAATTGCCAAAGAAACCTGATTTGACCACATCGGGTTAATTAATTGATTTGACTAAACTCGTTGCGGTGTCCTCATCGCTGGACGAAAGTTGATCATTTGAGTTTGATATCAGAATTTGATACAATTGGAATATGATCATTTGCTTGTTCAGGGATCATATTTTCTGTATTCCAGTCGCTCTCAACACTCTCGATCGCATTTCCGTTGTTGTCAACCCTTTGTATTGCATTCCCGTCGTCCTCAACACTATATCTCATATCCTGATCATACATAACATTTGCATCCTTATGAAAAAATCGCCAAATTTTGTACAAGTGAAAAAACCACTTTCGCAATTTTATCGATAACTTCAAGCCTTTTTCTCTTCACCCAAAAGGGAGACAAATGTTGAATACTCGACCATAAATAGTGTGATCATTTGTGACGTTTCTTTCTTTGTCTAAACATTTTGTATAATCCACTGTATTGGAGTTAAACCGCATACTTTAAATCTGTTTATTAGTGTTTGCGGTTGTATAACCCCAATTGCAGCTTCCAAAATTGATGCAAATGTAATTTTGGTGATTACTTCACCTGGATGCATGTCATACCACTTTTGGTTTTCTTCCCTCCTTGCAATTTTAAGAGGCCTAAATACAGCCACATCTGCTGGTTGAGTTATTCTAGTTGCATTTGGATACAGAGCTACAAGTTCTATTTACAGTTTGTTACATACATAACAGACTTAATTCAAACATAACGTGTGACTTATGTCCATCATAGAAATGCATGGAATACATTCGCAACGTATTCATAAAATGTTTCCGCAGTCATATACCCGTTATCACTCATATCATGTTTCATCGCCATTAAATATTCTATTAGGATCTTTCAATACATTTTCTAAATTTCTCTCTTTTATGTATTCCTCTATCTCTTTAAACCATTTTCTTATATCGTTCTGTCTGACGTTTTAAAAATACTCTGAACCAACCGATACCTGGTTTGTTATTTGCAAAAGATTTTTTCCTTGGATTTTCTTTCAGAAAGTTCTGAACGCTCATTAATATATTCTCTTTATTCCTAGGAAAACCTCTATTAGCCATCTCCTTTATCTAATATACTAAACAAGTTTCCTCGTTTGCAGTTAAAACGCTGCAAAGCCCAAAACTCTTTTACAAAATGACTTGCAGTAGCAACGACGATGTTCAGATTAACTTAACATGTCAACTTTACGTCACATTTCAGTAACACCACAGCCATCTCATAGTTTAGATAACAATCTACCACCAACAATCGACTATGATACATAAACCTGCGCAAAGTTCTTGTTCTTAAAAAATAAATCTGGGCAGTCCAACAACTGTCCAACATTTGTATGGTTTACCCTATATGTCAGCAAAAAAGTATCTAATCAGCAGTTATAATTCTTTTCTGTATTTCCCCATCTTCTGTTCCGTCAGCCGTTACCTCCACGCTTAAATAGTTCAAATTAAACAGTTAATGTTATTTAAAGTCGCCATGAGTGAGGTTTGCTCTCTTTTGTTATCACTTTTATTTTATTCACGTTAATGTCAAGACCGATTATTTTCGCGCACTTTTTCAGATTGACATATGTTTATGTTTGGCTTGTTATCTTATCTATGTTTATCTTCTCCCGCTTGTTTTGTTCGGCTCATTACTATTTGTACGTCATCTCTTCTCACTGGTATATTTCTTATAACGTATTATAGAACTAAACTGAATAGAGTCAGTTTCAAACCTTGTAGCGATATGCTACTGTAGCGATATCCCGCGCTAGTTACATTACCTCAATTTATCCCTCCTTTTATATATTGGGCATATTATGTCTTTTTTTCCATTCATCTAGGATCACTTCTTGCTCCCATATTTTTACCAGTAAGTGTAGCTGACTGGATAGTTCGCGACTGCCGTATTTAAGAATTTCAGCAGGCATTCCACAAATTCCAAGAATCTTATTCTTCGTTTACCCTAGGGTTTCCGCGATTTCTTCTATTATAAGAGGGTTCACAATCAGGTCGTTTTCCGGTTGCTGCCTTTCAATTAGGTGTCCCTGTTTCAAATTTAAGCCTTGTTTCGTATTCAACAGATCTCTATTTAAAAAAAAGTTTCCAGGTGCTCTTAATTCTTCTTGTTTGCTTATTATTTGTCCCGAATCGTTTCTGCACTGGATAGTGTTTAGTTTGTATCCCTGTCTCAGTTGCTTAAAATATTTATACGCTTCCTCGTGTCATGCGCATCAAAATACTCTTTCATTTCAAGGATTGGGTTATTTTTCGTGTTTATCTTTTTTTTTAGATATTTATTTTGTCCATTCTTCTGCGGCTATCTTCTAAGATCCTTCTCCTTTCGCTCGATTTTTACAGACTCCTTTAGGTTGTTCCACTGTTCATTCATCTCAATTTCCTCCATTCCGCTCTAAAAGTCTATTAGAAATTCACCGTTTTCATGAACATTTACTCCAAATTCACTTGTTCCTTTTCACTATAGAAGATCGTGTGTGTCACACCGTTGCCTAGTCACCTTGCTTCGTGTATTGGTGTTATTGCGAGTTTATATTTATATGTATACCCTACGTTTAATAGACGCTTCATCCATAACTAATAGAAGATTGCAGCAACTCAAAATGAAGCTCCTCCTCATTGACATAATGGCGTGCGTCAGTATCTAAATGAAAACTCCTTCAGTGTTTGGTTGGGCCATGCGATCATCAAGATTTAATTTTGTTTGTCCTATAGTTTTCGTACCACCAATCCGAAAAACACTAAATGAACCTTGGCATTAGTGCTATTATTAATAGCATTATCGAAATAAACTGAGCCAAATTACACTGTTCTATAAGTTTCTGACATATATATTTTTAAATCTTTCTGATGCACATATCTAATATTTATGTAATTAAACCCATCTTAAAATTAAAATCTTAATATACCTGTTTATTTCTTTCAGAATAACTTAGTGGATTCCAACCAAGGTGGGCTCTCAATTAGAGCTGATTCGAGAGGTTCCGCAACCTCCCTAAAAGGTTACGTCCATAATAATCTCTTCGTGAACAACACAAACCGCCCAGCATTACATGTCGAAGGTCGACAATCGTCTCCGTATCAGGAAGTCACGATTTACAGGAACTACTTCACCAGGAATTATGCTCTGTACGAAAGCAACATCGTGTTAAAGCAGGTTGTTTCTAATTTTACGTGGAATTACGTTAAGAGAAACGTGGGACTTCACAATCTGGTCGTTTCGGGTTTCGATAAAGTTCGATTGCCGATTTACCAAACAACTACGCATAATGGTTTTTATGAGTAAGTACATATCTCGTAATATTGGTATTATTAATTAGGGATGAGAAAATTAGAGGTTTTATTAAGTTACCATTATTATTTGGGTTCGTAATTTATTTACATTTTAGTAATTTCGCTGTTTTACGTGAGAGCCGCTCAACTATTGTCGCTGGAACTGCTGGCCAACACTACGTTGACAACATTTTCTTCAATCCCGACAATGATTACGAAATGATCACAGTCAATAAATCACTGTAAGTATAATTCCAAAAACTTTATTATTATATTAGTCAATTATAAAAACGTAGATTTTGTTTAATAAAATTTTGTTTTAAATAGACACTTTTTAAAATAGAAAAAATAGAAATATAGCTTGGCAAATCTATCTTAGCCTGTGGCGGTCAGATGCGCGGTAGCAAACAACATAAAATGTAAGGTAACAATCCTTTCTAAATTCTCATAAAGTAGACTTCGCAGTATAGTAATTATAAAGAATTAAAAAAAGCATATTGATTGCTGCAACCAGACTTTATACTACACATAAGGAGAGCCTGAGATCGTAGATTTCAGTGAATTTACAAGAATATCTAATATGTTATTTGCAAATAGTAGTTCACAAATAAGATGAGCTTGTTGATAGTAAATAAAGTCAATCAATTAGAAGAGTTGTTGTTAGTGGGAGAACCGACAAGTTGATAATAAATGCTTACAGATTGATTAATTAGTATCATTCCACTAAAGTATCGTGTCTCAAGAATCATTTGAGATGTAATGATAAAATTAACAGCCTTTTAATGCAAAGTTAATATGGATCCAAAGCGCCATAAATAATTTCTTAATTTTCCATAATTACCGTATTTTCTCGAATCTTATCCGCACTCGAATCTAATCCGCACCCCGATTTAAAAAATGCATAGTGGTAAAAAAATTTAGTTTGCGAATGTAATCCGCATCTTTCTTTGAGTAATTCGACAACACCAAAACGATGCGATGCTTGTTGTTAACCATAAATATATATTTTTTCTGTTGACTGACGCTGATGTACCTAAAGAAACCTTGCTTACGACTAGTTTTTATTAGACTAGACTTTAAATTTACCAAGCCAGAAAAAATTGGAAAATAAATATAATTTTACAAATAAATAGTAATGCCTAGCACGAATTCCGTTCATATACTGCCCTCGTAGTAGCTCGAACGTGGTGTGTGCTTAATTATACATATAATAGCGTAATTATAAAAAAAAAGTAGCAAAAATCTAAAAGGTTCTTCTATACAGCAAAGTTTAAAGAGATGTTATTAAGTTAGCGTTAAGGAAACCGAAAAGCTGGTACAATTTTTGCTGTTAATGAGAGTAACGTTGCGGCTGTTGCGGAAAGACAAGGTAGCTATTACAGATTGTGAGGCATCGTGCAAAAAATTTACCGGGCCAAAAAAGAGATGATTTCATGAAATTCACGAGGCAGTTTTCTAGTTCTCTCAAGAAAAACGAAAGGAGGGACTAAAAAATTTTTAATACTAGCTAAGGTTGAACTGTGGGATTTATGCGCCGAATGGTGTTATCGTTGAGGCACAGAACTACAATTTCCCAAAAGCTCCTAATGATTCTCAAGAAAATTTCAATTTGTCTCAAACTGTAAATGTCAACGAAATGGTAACATATCTGGATATGCCACCCAATTACACACTGGAAAGAAGAGGTGTGTGGGAAATTTCTTTATAAACGAGTGGTTCCGAAAAATTGCGCATAACGTTGATGCTAGCAGTAACAAGTGATAGGGAAAAATTGCCGACATTATTAATATTGAGAAAAAAACCATTCTGAAATCTGAAAGACTTCCTGAATGACGTCCTAGTTAGGGCACAACAAAAAGGATGGATAATGGAAAAGTTGATGATGGAATGATTAAGACAAGTGTGGAGTCTTAGACCAGGAGGATTATTAAATAAGGATATTAATTAATCATAGACTGATTGCCCTTGGTTTAGACTTCTTGTCATAATAATAATACCTGGTGGAATAACATCCATACTACAACCTGTGTATGTATATGTATATTAACAAACTCGAGAATTAACAAAACCGGGAGCAATTAAAGGAGGGAAAACGATCCCTGAAAACAATATTATAACATCATTTAAGAAGTTTTGTATAATCCGAAGATGACGTAGTATGGGAAGAAAATGACACATAAAAATGTAAATATCGTTCTAAAACCCTTAATAAGTCTTATTGTTATAATGTGATTTTATTTTACTATTTTCCAAATTACAACTATACGACAGCGAATCTAATCCGCACCCGATTGTAATCCGCATTTGATTTTAGAGCACATAAAATTTGCAAAAAAGGTGCGGATTACATTCGAGAAAATACGGTATAACCTACTCGGCATATATGATTATTGCAGATTTTAAGAATATAAATTTAATATATTATGTCATATATTGTGTCTCAAGAAGTCAAAAATTTGGAAACTTTTTGCAGAATTAAAACGCTATCAAAATACACTCAGTAAAGGCCTTTGGAATCAATTTTAGCAAAATATGACAATCTCCGCATTCCAGGGGGATAATGGTACTTGAGAGTACCGCCAGGCATTAAAATATATTCTAGTGATGTTGCAGTATACAAAAACTTTTATTGCTAATATAAAAATAATACATTTTTTATTACATTAGAAAATAAGAAACACTTGCTTTAGCTAAATCACATTATAATATTCAGAAAAACAGTTCTTTCTTTCATTACAACATAAATAAACATTGCACGCAGTGCACTTTGAGTGAGGTCTGGACTGAATAGCTTTGGCAGAACAATTTTCACATCAAAACTAATCCAGTGGGAACCACGGTTCCCAAGTCTTACATCGTCAGTAACAGAATAGCCATACTTTCGTCTTTTGGGTAACTGGGTTGGTGAACTTGCGCTACGACATTTTTGTGGACGCAGAAAATTTGTATATTTATTTATCATAGCTGTAGCTACATAGCTACAGAACGACGAAAATCTAATAGGGCCATTTTTTCCTCTTCACATTCAGAATATATGACGAAAGAATTGACGAAACATATATCTTTAAAACCAAATAAAAGCCTGTGCCATCACTTTTTGGAACGGCGATCGATTGCATACACTTGTTGAAGTTGATCGGCATGATCTACCAAACCCATGTTTTTATTGTAATCATCAACGACTGAAAGACAGCGCATATCAATTTTCGTTCCATTTTTTGCTTCCTTTTTACGGTGGTCTCTTCTGTTCCTTGAAAATTTGAGCCAAATTTCACGCACTTACTGTCCTTCCATTTGTATTAACTTGGATTGAATTGTTTCATACTTGACCTTCTTTTGAACATTATCCTAGTGCAGCGTTTCTCAACCTGTGGGGCGAACCCCCCTAGGGGGGCGTCATAATTCTACATGGGGGGCGCCAACACATCAAAATGAAAAAAAAAAGATAATTACTAATAAAAAATTAAGTAAGTACAGTACACGTTTAAACTAATACACTCGTACTATTACCTAGGTATTTAATTACTATAAATATAATTGTATCAGAAGGTACTGTCAAATGCCAAATGAAACTAATAATAGACTCATCAGTACTAAATTAAAAGTAACTGTAATAATTATAATTATTAGTGACTCCCTTGGGCCTGTCTCGCACAGCAAAGTTTTTCAAAAGAAGGTTTTATATTACAAATAGCCACTCTCAGTTCTTTGGTCTATATTCAGTCGAGACCTATATTTTGTCTTTAAAGCAGCCACCGCAGAAAATCCGGCTTCACAAAGGTAGGATGTTGAAAATGGTAATAATATACGAAATGCTCTTGTTTTCAGTGGAGAAAATTCATCATCCAATCCAGTCCAAAATTCAAGAGAGATTTATTACTAAATTCTCTCTATTACTAAATTTCGCCGCTTGCAGTAAAGTCTATGAAGATTTCTTCTTCTGCAGTTGAGAGAATAGTTCGAAATGAATCCCTAACCCACTTGTAAGTTGCTACCATTTTGTCGTCAGCAAGAAAATACTTTTTAAAATTCTGTGCCAACATGGCTAAATGACTTTCTATTGTTACAAAAACAACTTTCACATACTGTTCTTCTTCCTTGTATGTTTTGACACACTCATTCACATTTGCAAACATTTCTAGTTTTTTTTGTTTTACATTTCTGCTCCACAGCTCCAAATTTCTACAGAAAGTACTAACTTTATCACTGCTATCCAACATATGTGTGTTTGCTCCTTGGAGTTGTAGATTCAGGGTATTTAATTTCTCGAATATGTAACCAATTTCATCACAAATAAAGCATCTCGAAACTTTTTGGCTTCCAGGCGGTTTTCCTCTTCTAGAAAAGTGGCAATTTCCTCTTTTAACTCATAAACACGTTGTAGAAATTTCCCACGCGATGGCCTCACAATAAAATAGCAACGTCGAATGTTCTGCACCCATATCTTTGCAAAGTGCATTAAAGATTCTTGATTTTACGGGTCTCATTTTTATATAAGTTACTACAGTTACAACCGTCGTTAGTAACTTGTTGAGACCAGGACTCATTTCTTTGGAAACCAGAGCCTTTCTATTGATGGTCGGTGTCCAGACACATTGCGGAAATTTTTGTTTCACAAGTGCTTGTACGCTTTGGAATCTTCCAGATATTGTACAAGCACCATCGGTGCATATTCCAACGCAATTCTTCCACTCTATGTTTGCCTCATTAATAAAATCAATTAAAATATCAAACAAAGCGAGTGCTGTTGCTTTGAGTTCTATAGGTTTGCAGAAAAGTAGTTCTTCTAGTGCCGATATGCGATCACAAAACCAGACATCGGCAATTAAATGAGCGTCTTCATTGCTATCTGTTGCGTCGTCAAGCTGAATCGAAAACAATTTGTCATAAAACTTTTCGAGAAGCTGGTGCTGTACATCTTCGGCTATATCACCAATTCGGCGGGCAACAGTATCATTTGAAAGAGGTATGGATTGTAATTGTTTGGCAAAATTATCTCCAAACATAGTTTCTACAATCTCCATCGCAACTGGCAGAATAAGGTCTTCACCAATGGTGTGAGCCTTTTTATATCTGGCTATTTTATATGATACTTTGTAAGAGGCAAGTAAAACTTTTGCGTTCACAAACAAAGTTTTTTTGAAGAATGATGTTTGCTCTTCATATGACTAATTTTAATTCAAAGAATTCTCGGGGCTTGTTAACGTACTCACTATGAAGTGTTTCCAAATGGCGTCTAAGTTTATTAGGTTTCATGCTGTCTGCTGCCAAAATTTTTGAACAAATGACGCAAAAGAAAGGTAGGGGGCGCCATAAATATTGTTATTGAAAATTGGGGCCCGAATACTGAAACGTTGAGAAACGCTGTCCTAGTGCCATGATAACAACTGGAGAACTAACGGTTAAGTGTTTCAAAATACGGACGGATCTTGTATAGTTAGTCCGTATTGTTCTTAGGAATAATGCTGTTATCGTTGACATGCAGATATGATAAAGTTTCCTGAAACCTGTTACATTGTTCGAATGACAAGTGGTACACCTAAGTCTTCAGCATTACTCCAGAATAGTTTATAGCTTGGCAAACTGTGATAACTCATTACAAATTTATGCCAAGGAAACATAGCAACTCTTCTTTCTTCAAATTTAGCGTTTTAGTCATTTGGGTGGCGTACAAATTATACTTTAAAAGGTAATATCTTTCACACAGTTACCCATCAGTGTTAGAAGATAATCTGTAGGATTATTGCCAGTTGCAAAAGTATTACCCATTATATTATACCTTCTAGATAATCGTATTCTGGAATGTCAGTCTGTTTTTCCCGTTTCTCCATTTTCTAGCAATTTCAGTGTCACTTTCCTCATTTTGATTAGTTAGTTGTTCCACTTCATCTTGCAGCATAGGTACATTACTAGTACTAGTAATAACAATGTCATCTTCTTCATTTTCTATGTTTGTCTATTCAGAATTATCCAACGGGAGATTATCTATGTATGTAGTTTCATGTGAGGTTGGTTAAACCACAGGTGGTATAACCAAAGCACTTAGGCTACAAATAAAAGCACCCTCCATTGAAAGCAGAACTATTAACCTCAAAACAGAAACTAAATACCTAGGGGTAATACTTGACAGTAAACTAAACTGGAACTCACACTTAGATAAGGTGAGGAAAAAGGCCATCATGGCAAACCAGATCTGCCGCAGGCTCCTAGGAAGGAACTGGGGTCTCAAACCACGAATGGCTCATTGGGCCTACGTAGCAATAATCAGACCCATGGTCGCCTACGCCTCATTGGTTTGGTGGCCAAAAACAAAACATAAGACAGCTCAACAACAGCTGGCACAAATCCAGCGGTTAGCATGTCTTAACATAACGGGTGCAATGAGATCCTGTCCGACGGCTGCTTTGGAAGCCCTACTCGGTCTCACACCGCTCCACATATATATACAAAAGGAGGCAGCCTTAAGTGCCTTATCACTGAAAACAGTTTCTTCACTCAAGTTGATGCAGGGTAATCTCAGAGGACACCTCGAGATCCTCAAAGACCCATGTCTAAATCACCTGATTGAAATTAAAACGGACCTTATACCGACGGAATACAATTTCAACCAACCGTATAAGGTCATATTTAGTAGCAGGGATGATTGGGCGAAAGGAGGGCCTCAACTAAAAAGAGGAGCCCTAGCCTGGTACACCGATGCTTCAAAGACAGTAAGATCTGGAGTAGGCATGGGCATCAGTGGACCAAATAGCCACATCAAATTGCCCCTCAGCTCGGACTTAACAATTTTCCAAGCAGAAGTTCTTGCTATAAACTTCTGCACCGCTTTGAACCTACAGAAGGGACAAAAAGGTGCATCCATAAACATTTTCACAGACAGTCGGGCCGCCTTAAAGGCAATTCAGGCCTACACGTGTGGCTCCGCACTGATCAGAGAGTGCACCAACAACCTGAGAGAACTCGCTAGGGGCAATGATGTTACCCTATGGTGGGTTCCAGGTCACAGCAACATTGAGGGCAATGAGAAGGCCGACAAGCTGGCCAAAGAGGCAGCAAACACGCCCTTCATTGGACCCCAACCTGGATGTGGACTACAAAAAAGCCACCTAAAACAAATAATCAACAACTGGGAGGCTTCAAAGATAGCCTTACGCTGGAAAGAACTTCCAGGTCACAGACAAGCGAAGAGTATGATAACTCCGTCGCAAAACAAAACCAAAGAGGTTTTATGCCTCAGCAAAGGGGATCTAAGAACGCTCTCAGGCTACCTAACCGGCCATGTGCCCCTAAAATACCACCTCTTCCACATTGGACAAGCTGAGGATCAAACTTGTCGACTATGCAACGACGAGTCAGAAACTGCTGAACATATACTGTGCAATTGCGTCGCCAGAGGACGTCTAAGGCACAACGTCTTCGGTAAAACTCCCCTGTTACCTACCGACATAAAGGTTCAAGACCTCAGGACAATACTAAGGTTTATTAAGGACCTACATTTGCCCTAAACCTTTGGAGGGCTAAAGTTACAATAGATCTTATAGGTCGCGGTAACGAGAGGGGCCGCCCTCCTCAGCCCGGCAGCAATAATAATAATAATAATAATAATAATAAAGCACTTAGGCCCCAACGGTCCCTTTGTACATCCTCACGGTTTTATTTCGGCCATGTGTAGAAACTTGGGTGCATGGCTGAGTACCGCTCAAAGAGCGCAGACGCGCTTTCAACCCGTTTTTACGTTCACAACCTCCAACTACACAATGTGTAGTAACATCTCTGGTTGTCGTCAGATACATGTCATGTATCTGACGACAACCAGAGATGTTAGACTGGTTGCCGGGACCGACGGCTTAACGTCCCCTCCGAAGGACGGGGAGGCGACTCGGCGTGTATTCACTGGGAATCGAATCCAGGACGCCGGCGTGGTAGCCCGAGAGCTTACCACGGGGCCATTCGCCCCCCGGGAGATTATCTAATTCAACACACACTTTTTCAGCCTCAACCAAAAGTTCTTCATTAGTCAAAGCTTTGTTCAAGTACCAAAACGTATGTGTATTCGCTTGGCTCATTTTTCATCAATCTCAATATTGTACCTGTTATTATTTTGACGGTACTTTTATGTTTGTAACTTTTCACAAAATGTAACTTGTTTTGGGATAAAAATAAGAAATGTTTGAACATTTCAATTGCAATACACGAAGCTGCTTACAAATGACACCTAATAACCATTTATCAAAGAGATACCTTTTTCAACAACAAAATTCAGTAACACCAATTTTCACTAAACTTCTAACCTCACATCTGGATGAATAAGTTTAAATATACATAAAAACCCTACAGTGCGAATTGCGTCAATTTCTATGCAGGTTCTTTCTTGTATAGTAGAAAGTACCGACAGCTCTAAATGCAACGAATAGATGACTACAGATTAAAATGTGTGTTTAAAACTGCCGGTACTTTGACTAACTACCGCAAATTTTATAAATATCCAATGTCCATAATCATCGTTGTTATGATTTTTTAAATCCAACTCTGCATGTTTGATTTCTATAGAAATGAAATATAAATTTAAAAAATGGTATCTGAAGAACGAATTGAGATATCATCATGAAATAAAGAACATTTTAAAGCAGCCATGTCCAACTGGCGGCACACGGGCCGCCTGCGGCCCGATTGCGATTTTTGTGCGGCCCGATAACAAAAAAAGGAAATCGCACAAATTAATATTTAAATTTTAATAATCGATAATACAAATAATTTTTATTACTTGGTCGAATGACGTTTTATAAAACTCCTATATCTTAATATATAAAAATGGAATCTTGTATGTATGTGGGTACCTATATACCGATTTTACTCAGTTATTCCTTGGCCGAATTTCACCAAATTTGGTAAACACATAGCTTAATATATTGGGAAGAACCTTTCATCTTAATTTTTTTGACACCGCCGCCGAGGTGTCGGCAATGACGATGTTAAAAAAATAATTTGCACAATAGCGAATCCCGATGTATGGCGTTTACGAATACAGTAAATACCCCGACCTACGTAAACCCGACTTACGTAGATTCGGAGATACGTAACTGCGAATTTGTCCGTTTTGTCGGGTATTCCCCTGTTTCGCTCAAAAGTGGATTGAATCATAAAATTTTCTAGTCCCTTCAGTTTATGCGAGTTCTTCGTAGAGAGTTGATTAATCACAGAGTTGATAAACTTATTGTTTTAAAAAGGTTGTGAAAATAAAAGTAAGTAATATTTTATTTTAATTTGCAGTCCTACAAAAATTTATTCGTTTCTTTAATTATACCAGAATAAATAAAATTGTCCATAATATTGACGTGCGATGTCGGGTAGGAAGAAAAGAAAACTAGAAGATGAAAACAGACAATTTAAAAATAATTGGGAAGATGACTACTTTTTCTTGCAAGTAAAAAATAATGCTGTGTGCTTAGTTTGTCGTGAAACGATTACTGCTAAAACTTATAACATACGAAGACATTATGAAAAACATACGGAACTTTCTGTACTTTCTGGTGGTGAACGCAAGGCCAAATTACACTTACTTAAAGCTAACTTAAAGTCTCAACAAAATGTGTTTCAAAAACAAAATCAACAATCAAACGACATTGTCAGTACAAGTTTAAAAATTTCTCAAATTATTGCTAAAAAAATGAAACCTTTCTCGGATGGAGAATACATCAAAGAATGTTTAATTGCTGCAGCTGAAGATATTAGCCCGGAAAAAGTTCATATTTATAAACAAATAAGTCTGTCTCATCAAACTGTTGCACGTAGAGTTGATGATATTTCCAATGAAATTTCCCTAAACCTCAATGAACATACCAAACAATTTGTGTACTACTCATTAGCTTTGGATGAAACAACCGATATCAAGGATACATCACAACTTGCTATATTTATTCGCGGAGTTGATAATAAGCTGAAAGTAACAGAAGAACTCCTTGATCTTGTGAGTCTGAAGGATACAACAACGGGCAAAGATATTAAAGATGCTGTTCTAAAATGCGCGGAAGATCGACAATTAGATTTAAAAAAACTTATTGGTATTACAACCGATGGAGCACCATCAATGATAGGAAAAAACATAGGAGCAGTTACTTTAATTTGCAAACATATTGAAAGCTTGGGACAAAATACATCATTTTTGGATTTATTTATTTGTCATTGTTTTTTACATATAGAAAATCTATGTGCTCAGTCATTAAATATGTCTCACGTGATGTCAGTTGTCATTAATATTATTAACAAAATAAAAAATAATTCATTAAAACACCGCCAGTTTCAAGAATACCTTCGCGAACTGGAGTCCGAGTACTGTGACCTAATATATTACGCCAAAATACGATGGTTGAGTCGTGGAAAATGTTTATTAAGATTTTGGAACCTCAGGGAAGAAATTAGAATTTTCATGAATGAGAACGGCGAAGACGTTCCACAATTATACGATGAAAAATGGTTGTTGGATTTGTGTTTCTTAATAGATATCACAACTAAATTAAATGAACTAAATCAGAATCTTCAAGGAGAAAATAAATTAATTACGAATTGCTATCAAGACATAAAGACATTCATTGCTAAATTAAAATATTTTCAAAATCAACTGAAATCGAATAATGCCACACATTTCCCTCACTTAAATGATTTCGAAATGGAAAATAAACCCATTTCCGAATATTCGCATAATATTAAAGATTTGCTTGAGGAATTTGAAAAAAGATTTGCCTACCTAGAAAAATTTGAACAAATGTTCAATATTTTTAATTGTCCATTTAATATTGATGTGAATTCAGCTCCAGGTTATTTACAACTGGAACTTATCGATCTGCAGTCCAACTCAGAAATGAAATTAAGGTTTGAGGACATCAATATAGTCGACTTTTATGGAAAATATATCCAGGAAGATAAATTTCCTAATTTGAAAAAATTAGCTATGTGTATTGTGGCAGCAAACGGCACAACATATCTCTGTGAGTCATTTTTTTCTAGATTAAAATTAGTCAAAACCAAAGACCGTAACAGGCTCACCGACGCAAATTTGACGAATCAGTTACGTTGTGCCACAACAAAATTAGAAGTTGATATTAAAAAAATTTCAAATAAAATAAATAAACAAGTTTCACATTAAATATCTGTTGTAATTTACTGAAATACCTATATATTATTGTGTATATCTGTGTACATGCTAGTTTGTGTATACGTATCTCATTTGAGCGCGAGTGTGCGCTAGAATTGAAATTTTCTTGTTCAGGTGGGTGGCGGCCCAGTGCCTTGTACATTCCTAAATTTTGGCCCGAAGAGTAATTTGGGTTGGACATGGCTGATTTAAAGCAAATTTGATAAATATTCAATATGCCATAGATGATTTCTTATTTTCCATAATCATCATTGTTATGACTTTTTCCGCATGTTTGATTATCGTAGATATGAATTGTTAATTTTAGAAAATCGTATCTCAAGAACGAGTTTAGTTGCTATTTAATATTTTGAAGATGGGTTTTTCAAATTTATTGTCGCAGTCCTTCTGCGCAACTGACCTGCCAAGATAAATTTGCCTAGTTGTAGATACAATTTTTATTGAACTAATTCAAACTTATTTTTTCTATGTTGCATGGTGCATGAAAACAGATTTGAGTTTAACAGGTAAGATTTAAGCGATTTTTGCACTGGATATAGCTTACGCAATCTTTTATCCAATTTATTGTTAATTTTCGTCATTTTTTGTGATGTATTGTTTTTTTTGTAACATTAAATATGCTTCTTTTTGTAAGGAATTGTTACTGTTTTAATTTAATTTATAATTTAATTACAATTATTTTTGTAGTACTTTGGAACTGTGGAAAACCAAGATTGACGCGAGATACAACTTTTGGGGATTCAACACCACTCCAGCTGTAACTGGAAGAATCAAAGATTATTCTGATGATGCGAGATTATTGGAAGTGGACTACATTCCTTTTCACTTCAACAACAAATCTATATTAAACGGGAAATGTCCACCAGGTTGGGAGTTAGTCGGTGATACTTGTTACACTTATATTGGTGCACCAATGAACTTTTACGAGGCGAGAGATTTCTGCCAAAAAGATAACGCCACGATGCCTTATCTAATTGGAAACACCAATTATTACATTTTGTATGATTTCCTAAGAAAACAGCAGCAATGGTTTTTGTATTCCGATAAAGTTTGGGTGCAACACATCGATCGCATAAATCAATGCACTCAATTTGCTTACCATACAATCGAATTGGGAGATTGTTTCGAACGAAATCCGTTTATTTGCGAAATCGATCCTAAAGTTTTTATCCAGCCATTAGTATGGCAGGGAGATGCTTTATTAATAGCGATAATTTGCACGATCGCTGGTTGTATTTTATTATTAATACTCGTAGCCGTTTGTTGGTGGAGCAAATCTAAGTATCGCCAAACTCAGCGGTTTGAAAGAAGAAGCAGTATTAGAAGAAGTTTGCAATCTTTGAAATCGGTTGGAACTGTTAATGGATTTTCAGATCCTGGGTATAGAAGAAGAATGGGACAATTAGTAAGTTATAATTATTTATTAAAAATTCCGTTAATTTTCTTTTTATTTTAGAGTACAAGATCAACAGATACCTTAACAAAAAATTCTGATTACAAAAAAATGATAAGCGAAGGATCAATAGACAGCATGGAGAAATCCGCTTATACTTCAACAATTGATGATAATCAATCTTACGAAATCTACGCAGCTCACAACCCAAACACTTCCTTTAATCAAGTGTATAAACCCGAAACTAACCAATACGCTCAACCCCAATTTAATTTAGCCTTCAAAAACGAAGGTTTTAAAGATAACTCTACGTTTGCGAGTAACTCAAATTATCAATCGCGAGCTGAAAGCGTCCAAGATGGAAACACAAACGAGGAAACTCCGATTATTCACTCACAAGATCCCCAAACTATGTCGTATCCACCGAGTGAATATTACACAACGGATACGCTTCCTTTAAGTGACTCATCAGGATCGAGTTTGAAGAACAGAAAAAATGATTCAAATATATACACCCAACCGAAAATCAACTATTTGGAAGAATTAAATAAGAAGTTACCGAAACAAAGGGAAAAATTGCCGGATCCTCCACCTGATAATCAAGATCACGAACATCATTATGCAAGGAGCTCGAGTTATTCACCAGATTTGCAAGGTTTTGAAGAGAAGAAAACGAAAAATCGATCGAAATCGGAAGCTTTGTTAGAAACCGATTTTGATTACTATGAGCCAGATGAATTGATCCAAAATCATCCTATAAGTAAATCGAGTAGGAGTAAGAGTCAACCTTTAGAAACAGCCATGTGAACTTCAACACAAAATATCAAAATTAAATATCATATTTTTTTAAATAAAAGAAAACTATATGGAAGAAGAAAATAGTGCTTTATGTAAATATGTGATAATTACGTTTTTTTAATGGACTGTATAAAGAGTTTAATAAAAAAATGTGATACTAGTTTAACTCGACATAAAAAAATAACTAGACCTATAATGCTACAATGAACAACTTATTTTAAATAAATCTTAATTTTAATCTTTTTTTACCGTACTTTTTATTGTGTTCTATGTATTAATTTTACCAAATTTTAGATAAGTTTTTTATGTTATTTATTAATTACTTTTTCTTAATAAAAATATTACACTAAATAATTTTAAAAAAATAAAAAAGAACCGTCCACTTATGTAAATGATAAGCCTTGAATGACTGCCTTAAAATTGTAATTAGATTTTAAGATTTTGACTTACCCTGTGTACACATATAGCCCTTTAAATTAGAAAACCGATTTTTTTATAAATACGTAAAATTAGTTGCATTTTTTTTGTAGTTAAATTCGAGATCTCATCGAAATAATGTACCAATAAAAACTTATCATATAATTTTTGTTTTATTTCAAAAATTGATAATGAAAGCTTTTTAGGTAAATTTATAGTCATTAATTTGTTCTTGAGATACGATTTTTTTAAATTTATATTTCATGTCTATAACAATGAAACGTGCAGAGTTGTATTTAAAAAATCATAACAACGATTTTTATGGGAAATAAGAAATCATTTATACCACATTAAATCTTTATCAAATTTGCTTTAAAATGTTCTTTATTTCAAGATAATAATAATAATGTTTATTAATCGGATAAGATATAATATATGTACAAATAGAAAAAATTATAAAAAGGCAGTTCCGATTAAAGAGGGTCATGTGACCAAGGCCCCTTTGTCGCACTGTTTTTCAATGACCCTCAGCAAAATAATAAGACAAAAATTGAAAAATAAAATTTAAATGAAATCAAGCCGATTATAAGCGCAAAAAAAAATTAACAAACTTAAAATACACAATAAGAAGCATACTTATATATAACAAGCATACATATATAAATCTCAATCTCCCCCCCGGCTATGAAACCATATCAAAATAAACAAAGAAGAAGAGTGCTCAGTCAACCTGCCGCTCACTTAAACAAGCCCTAACCCTTGCCTTAAAGGAAATCAGAGAAAGACTCTTGAAGGAATCAGGTAGCCAATTGTATAAGTTAGGCATACAATACGTAAAGCTGCGTTTGAAAATTTCTAAGCGGTGGTGAGGTATCGTTAGCGTATGTTTTTGCCTAATATTAATATTATGGATATCTGTGCGAAATCTAATTTTATCATAAAGGTAAGGCGAATTTAATTGAATTTAATTTTTTAAGATAATTTTGTGGTAGAGACATAAGCAATGAAGAGTCCTTCGCCGTGTCATGCTCAACCAACCAGCCCGTGCCAGCGTATGTGATATGCGCTCCCTTCTACGGATACCATATATAAATCGCAGACAAGAGTTTTGTAACTTTTGAATTTTAGCAGTGTGAACGCTGTCAAGGCAGGAGTGATATATTACGTCACCGTAATTGAAGATGGACAACACCAAGGTATCACACAGATGCGTTCTAAGGTTCTGGTTCAAAATGTATCTGTTGTTGTAAAGCAACCTTAATGTAGAGTAAGCTCGCCGTAGAAGGGACCGAACATGCCCATTAAAGCGAAGGCGCTCATCGAAACATATACCCAAATTTTTTACATTTTCCCCAAAGCTAAGACGACTTCCACCCATCACCAATTGCAAGTTAGTTTTTACAAACTCGAATGAAGCTCTATCCCCAAAAACCATAACCGATGACTTACTAGAATTAATCCGTAGACAAAGCTTGCCAGCAAGTTCTTCGACCTTAACTAAGTCATGATTAATTTTGCTTTCAGCGTCTTCCATATCACACAGTTTAAAGGAGTAGAGCAGTTGAGTATCATCAGCATAAAAGTATGGCAGTGATCCAAAACATTAGCGAACCCAATTGTAGATATCAGATATAACAGAGGACCCAAAATAGAGCCCTGTGGGACACCCGATATAACATCTGCGGTATTGGAGGTACCACCATTAAGTTTAACCAACTGCTTTCGTCCAGACAAATAACTTTGTACTAAATGAATCGAACCTAAAGATAAACCTATATAATGGAGCGCAACCACTAAAGTATCATGATGTATTCTATCAAAAGCCTTAGAAAAATCCAAAAGTGTTAAGATAGTAACCCGTTTGTCGTCAATTGCTTTGAAGATTTCATCCGTCACACCCAGAAGCGCAGTAGCGCTACTAAATCCCGGACGAAACCCAGACTGGCAACTGGGCAACACATTATAATCATCAAGATGACAGCGAAGTCTGACCGCTATGACCCTCTCACAAACCTTGAATCCTCATGAATATATCATGAGGATTTTGGGTTTTTGGAATTGGAGTTACCAAAATTGAGAATTGGGAATTGGGCGATCTTCCAAATATCAGGGAACACAGAACATTCAATGGAATAGTTAATTATATGGCACAAGAAGGGCAAAATTGTAGGACAACACATTAAAAGCATTTTAACACTTATGCCATCCATACCAACAAAGTTTGATTTGATACCACATAGAATATTGAAAATTTCAGTTTCATTTGTAAGAGCAAATGTTAGTTTTTCTGTAACTTGTGGAAGTATGTTATTGCAATAAAAGTTAATCAACTCAGCACTTCCCGTTGAATTAGTTTGAGTGCTGAGAAGGAAATTATTAACAGTATCAGCATCAAAACCAGTATCAGTCAATACTTGAGTCTTATTTTTGACAACACCCAATTTCCTAAAACTCATCCAAAGATCACAAGATCGCTCCTGAAACAGTGTGTTTAAAAACGCCCGTTTTTCTCTCAGAATGGCCGAGTTAGTGTAATTACGTAGTTGTTTATAATACTGGAAGTGATTGGGACACCTGCTCTGGCGGAATCTACTATAAGCCTGATCACGAAATCTTATAAGTATAATGTCCTGAAATTGGAGTATTCGGCACCAGGGTACTGACAGCAAATCCGCAGAAAACATTAAGGTGTTTGAAATCACGAAATGTAAGTTTCGGGCATACATTTTTTAATGTTCCATGCATCCCGAGATCAACGAACACCAAATTATGATCTGCAATATTATGAATAGGTTGAACACCACTATTTTCAACAACTGCATCCTCAAAAACTATAACATGATCTATTAATGTAGCGGAACTATGGGTTATTCTTGTCGGGTCGGTTATAATTTGACGAAGATTAAACTGCTCAATCAATGAAATAAATCGCGATGATTGGACACCATCCAGAGTTAGTAAATTAACATTAAAATCTAAAAGACAAACAAAAGAATCCGATTGAACAGCAAACGAAGACAGGGCAGATTGAAACTCTGAAAGAAACGACCAAAAAGAGCAATCAGGCGGTCTATAGGCCACCCCCACGACCGTAGACAATCCATTCGCTCGCACCTCCACCCACAAACTCTCCAAATGAGGTGTAATGTCACTAAGCAAAAAATCGCAACTTAAATCATTTTTAACATCTTTTGAATTTTTAGGAAACCATAAAGATAAGAATTGTTCTGAAATAATTTCCAACTTATTGCACAATCACCCAATGCAAATATGTCGCTCAAAATCCTCAAATTTGCTCCGTTCGTACTTAAATTTTTTTGGAGCGGAAAGTGACGAACAAGGCGGGCGATTCCATCAAGATTTAATGACATTGGATAGACGTTATCCAGGTTACTGCGACGCAGGGATGGTGGTAGATTATCTCTAGAGTGTCATCAAAAAACCGACCCAAAGACATACAAGAAATTGTCAAAAACTAATCATATACTACTACAATAAGTAAAGTACTTGAAATTTTGCACGATTCTCGTAAATTAACGATCTCTCCGATAAAATACGTTTTACCATGGCGCCAATGTATCGATATGTAGAGAGTTAAATATTCTACAGGATAGAATAGCTAACTTCTTTGTTTATATATATATATTTTTGTTACGGTGCGATAAAGTGTAAAAAGAATTGGGAAAAATACTAAGAAAACTGATTTTGTTGAGTTGTTTTAGGCTGTATCAAAGTAACGAAGGATCCGATTAATACCATCAATACCTCAAAATGTTCGTCTGGCTCTCTACGGAGTAATTAATACTTATCGCACCCACACCGATGCGTTACTATACTTCTCTCTGTATCAGTACTTCACGGAGTTTACATTGGCAACCATCCATATCCCCATGAACTTCGAAATTCAACTCCCTTCACCACTTCGCAATAACTGAGTAACGCAGGAGCAACACTCACCTAATGATTCACAAACAGCGGGTAAGCGTCTCGTCCATAAAGACAGTTCTTATTCTACATATCTTTCAGAGGTCTCAATGTTTTCAGGAGTACCTCAACACTTTTTAGACATCAATTAAAGAACTAAACAGAAACAGTGAATTATATGAAGTATTTGAATTTCTACTTGCATTGTTTCAGGTTTGAACGTAGGAAAGCCACCATCCTCACGACTCAAAGACAACAGGTCTCTCTTTAGCTATAATAATTGCTATAACCTCCGAGGATGTTGGTATTAAAAAAAGAAGGAGGAAGAGGAGAGTATGGATGAAAGAGTGGTTGAAGAAAAGATCCCTTTTTAGCCACGCAAATCTCCTCAAGGAACTTCAATTGAGTTCACCACTAGATTACAAAAATTATTTACGAATGGACCCCACTACTTTTGGCGAATTATTGGTAATGATAACACCACTTATAGAAAAACAACATACTATAATGAGAGAAGCAATATCACCCAAGCAAAGGTTATTTGCAACTTTACGATACCTTACTTCTGGGCTTACTTACGAGGGTTTAAAGTTCGAAACAGCAATAGCTGCTCAAACACTTGGAAAGATTATTATAGAGACCTGTGACGCAATCATAAAGGTTTTGAAGAAATATATAAAGGTAAGTAATTATTACTTTATTAACGTTCATTAAAATAACAATACAAATAATATGAACTAAAAATAAACAAAGTAATATAAAACCTGAAAAACTGAAGTTATTTGATTGTTGGGCAACTTTCTCCTACTACAATATATTTAAATAAAATCTGGGTCTGGATATGGGTCTTCTGGTCTGCCTATCTGTACCGGAGCTGGGGAGTAATGAGTTTTTGTATTATTTGAATGTGATGGGTACACGTATTGGGATGAATGTTGTGGTCTGTTCTCTAGAGTGGTGATTTGTACTGGAGATGGAGGGTATGATTGAGATAGACTACTATTACTTGTATGAGGTGAATATCCGTATGAAAGTAGACGTGAGTTTGGCCCATTTATTGTTACAGAATTTCTGTGAAGGGTTCCTAAACGCCCTTCATATAAGATGTCGCTAATGGCCTTTTTCGCGTGAATTTGCTGCTCGGGCGACATTTTCACTAGCTCCAGTGCCCAACTTTTCGCTAGAATGTCTACCTCATTGTTGGAAGCACGCAGATGTTGGCAAGCCATTCTTAATAATTCATTTCGGGTCTGAGATTCCTCGGTTGTCCCTTTTCGTTTTGGAGCTCTACGTCCTGTGGCAGCTTCCGGCATTTCTATTTCTTGAGAAGTATCTGGATTTTCCTCTTCTGCTGCATTTGCTTCTGGGTTACCATCGTCCCGAGAAGAATCCTATAAAAGGCCAAAATGGGTTTATAATATTCCTACTTTTCTTTATTAAACAATTCTATAAATAATAATTGAAGAGTCCACTGCAAAAAGGCGGAATTTCAAGAAATCTTTCGTCTTTTTTGCAGTGGGCTCTTCAATTGTGCATGATTCAAGATGCAATTCTATAAATGACACTAACGATATGTTTCTTTCAGCTACCACAAAGTGAAAATGAGTGGAGAGCTGTAAGTAAAGATTTTGAAACGAAGTGGAATTTTCCTCTTTGCTTAGGGGCAATAGACGGTAAACATATACACATATTTAAACCCCCCGGAACAGGCTCCTATTACTTCAACTATAAGCATTCATTTAGTATTGTTTTAATGGGAATTGTAAATGCAAACTATGAATTCTTGATGGTTGATGTGGGCGCTAATGGACGTGTTTCTGATGCAGGGGTGTTTTCAAATACCTTCTTCTATAAAAAACTTGTAGAAAAGAACTTGGGCCTTCCTGAACCGGAAAATTTGCCTTTAACTAATACCAAAGTGCCTTATGTTTTCGTAGGGGATGACGCTTTCCCACTTCTGGAGAATTTAATGAAACCATTCAGCAAGAGAAACCTCACCAAGGAAGAAAAAATTTATAACTACAGGGTGTCACGCAGCCGTCGGATTATTGAAAATGCATTTGGGATACTAGCTTCTCGATTTAGAATTCTGTTAAGTCAAATTAATCTATGTCCAGAAAAAGCTGTTACTATAACATTAGCATGTTGCTATTTGCACAACTTTTTACGACATAAAAATGTAGAGTGTTACTTCCAAGGCGGCATAGATGTTGAAAATATAAATACCGGAGAGTTTACAAATGCTGATTGGAGAGCAGATCCTACGTTACAAACACTACAACCACTTCAAGGGAGAAACAGTACAACAACAGCAAAAGAAGTAAGAGCACAGTTTTGTAATTACTTTAATACTGTTGGAGCTGTTCCGTGGCAGGACAACATTATATCTTAACTATAAATTATCTGTTTTTCACAGTTGTGCTTAAAAATATATTACTTTTTAAATAAATTATTTCAAAATAATAACAGCATTTAAATAATAACTGATTTGATTACTTACCCTGCCTTCATTTTCAGTCTCTTGGGGCTCGTCCATGGTAGAAGTCCCTGGTAATTGACTTTCTTGGTCTCTGAGGAAATCTAATTCTTTAAAATACCATAAACTTGGTTCATAAAGATTTTCGGTGCCTGTGCCAGATCTATAGCTCGCCACTACTTTTTTCAATTCCCTCCGATACGCAGTACGCAAAACATTTATTTTCTTTCGCACCATCTCTCTATCGGCGCTAGGTTCTATTTCCTTTAATTTTTCGGTTAGTTTTTCATACGCGACGTTCTTCTTGTTTCTATTTTTGTACACATCACTCTTCACTTTCCACACTTCTGGCAACTGGCGATATAGATTAATAAATTCGCTCCAAAAGTCTTTGTTGTTTATAAAGTTCGCCATTTTAAAATTATCAGTACTACTAGTGTGTGGCGTATGCGGAACTTGTCCAAACCTGCCCTTAACTGCACAACCTCTCGAGCCAGGACCCATATATGATGCAATAGTTGCACAACGTCATCCGTTGCGCAATTAATTTCAAACAATTTTGAATTTCTACAACTTGTTGCGCATCACGTTGAACAACACCATACACCATACAATTTTTGCACAACAGCCTCTGTTGTGCAATTTGTTCGCAGGTGTATGGGCCCTTTTATGCAGAGATAAGACGTAGGTCCCAACATTATTAGGTGTTTATAGAAGTCAGATGATAAACAAAAGGGATAAGTAAATACTTTAAAAATAGTAGAACTTTATGTTATATTAATAAAGCGTAACTTTGTAAATTAATTAAGTAATTCTTAAATGCTAATAAAAATCTAAACCAGCGTTATGTGCTAAACCAATGCATATCAAAAAAACAAATGTATAAATTAATATAGAGCATTCTTGTTGATGTGAACATTCTATTGCCTTCGTTTATCAAAATACTATAAATACAAAAAGCGGAGTACTTAATAATATTTAATCTTTATATTTATATAGCTATATTCTGATATCATCATTCTAATAGTTTCTATACTGACTGAACTTTAGGCAACACAACTTACATGTAATTACCACTTTTAAACACAAACTCATAAAAAATTTAATTTTACAAAAGATAAAAGTGTTCAAATAATTTGTAGTATCTACTCCTTTCTCAGGTAATCCGTTCGATCGTCGTTTGATTTGCATAGGTTGGACTATTAAGCAATCAATTCAAGTTTCAATTAAAAATTCAATTATAAAAAAATTATAATTGCCGTATAATTTAATATAATGTATAACCGATACACCTTCGAATTAAGATTTATAGTGAGATAATTTAATTAATACTAGCATTTCTTATGAATTGATTATTCTCAAACAGAACTAACATTTTCGTTCTTTTTCGTCCATTTTAATAAAACGTGAAGACATACGAAACTATCAACCATCACCTTAACCTTTACTTTGTTGTATATGTAAAGAATCAGTCTGTATATTTAGAATGAAGTAAGTTGTAATATTCTATTTTTAAAACCTTTTTGTTTGATTTTATTCCAAGAATTACAAGTGCGTTTACTATAAACATTTTTTTAAATGTAAACATCACACTTATGTTTTATAAATAATAACGCATGGAACAGCTGCTATAACAAAATCATTTACATATGCGAATGAAATGCGGCATATCATTTTTCTAAAATTAAAAGAAATTGCTATACGCATACCTTAATGCCCTCTATGTTTACATCAAACTTAAAATTTTTCGTGTTGTGAGCCTTTCCTTGAAAGTAAATAATTATTTAGTGTAAATGGTGAGTCATTTAAACTGAAATTTTGTGATATTTTAAAGCGTTATACGATATGAAGTAATCATATTTAAAAGCAAATCAATTTCGAAAGATAAATTTATTTGTTCAAATATGTCACATCTAAAAAGTTTAAATCAGTACGTTTATTAAACTAAAGCTAGAACTAGTATTAGTACTATCACTAGAACTAACACTCGACCTAGAACTAGAAACTTTCGGGTTAAGCCGTGCGTCTTTTGAAATCTTGCTCAGACACAAATTAAAATATGGCATCCGAAACGTTAAACACTTTTTCAAAAGACGCACGACTTAACCCGAAAGTTTCTAGTTGTAGGTGTAGTGTTAGTTCTAGTGATAGTGCTAGTGTTAGTTCTAGTTTTAGTTTAATTAACACCGGCCGTGAAAGCCTTCGTACTTATATCAGAACGTTTATTTTTTTATAGCGAACTAGCTGATCGAAAGCTTGGAAGACGGTCAACTCTGGTCTTCTTCTAACTTTAAGACATCTATCGTGTTTCTTAATTATTTATAACTTATACTAGGAAGTTCATGCTTTCATACTATCTTTGACTATTTTTGGTAGCTTGAGGCTTCCATACGTTGAACATGGTCTCTCCATTGCCGTCTTCTTTTACGAGCCTATCTCACAATGTCCTGGATATTTCATACTCCTCTAATCATATCCTTCACCTCCGCTGTTCTGAAGATTGTTTTCGTAGTAGCACTTTCTGTTCTTGTCTCTACCGTGTATTGTTCTAGGGACATAATTGAAGACGTTAGAGCAACAACGGTACATGCCACACAACTAACTTTTTGAGAAAATCAACATTTTAATTTGTAATTAAATCGTGAAATAATAAGAAGTAAGATAAAAATTCTATAACATTTACTATTTGAAACTTGCTTATTTCTCTTCGATGAAAACTGAAGATTTTTTTTTGAAAAACAGCGCTTTCAATGACAAAATTTAATTTATGTCAAAATAGTGTGGCTTAGACCCTTATTACACGAAAATGTATTCAAAAATGATAAGTCGAGAAGGTAGTCCAGTAGCTATTACCTAAGACATCAAATTCATAATGGCAACACTAAAGAGTCTGAAATAAGTGAAAATTTGAAATAAAAATAACTAGATAAGAACAAAAACACATTTAATTCATGAAATAGTCACAACAAACAAAAAATAACACACAATAAACATTATTAAATTTTCTAATAAATTAAGATGAATTTTATTTTACTTTTCGTCGTCAATGTCGCTGAAGTTGTCTAAATGTTCTATGTCATCATCTATAGTCGGTGCACTATTTACATTATTATTTTCACCAACACCAATCTCCCTATAAAAATTTTGATAAATCGGAGGTATATACTTTAGAAGTGCGAAAAGATTGGATAGTTTCTTTTGGTTTAATTGAATGGGAGCATCATATTTTTTTTTTAAATCTTTTATTAACATATTTACAGATCTTCTTATACCTCTTTTACCTATATTTACTGTTTTATATTCTTCGTTCCAAATGTGTTTAAAGAACATTACATTTGGATTGTCTTGTACAAATTTAAAAGCACAGATTTTACTGAAATTCAGCTTATCCTTATTATCAGCCGCAGTTTTTTTTGTTATTTTCATCTGTAGGTCTTTAAAAGATAAAATGTCTTCTTGTTCAAGTATAATAACATTGAAAGGATTCTTCCTTTTTGCTTTTAAAACAGCTTGGTACCAGTCCTCAGGACAATATACTTGTTTTAAATAGTTGCGCTTGTATTTTTCTATAACTGCAAAATCACGATCAGATGGAAGATGCGTGTGACCGACTACTAAAAATCTGTGCTCTATGCTCTTAAAAAAATTTTCTCGTATTAGTTGTTGCCATAAACAAACAATGGTCCAATTTTTATTTTGACCTGCGCAATTATCGCTATATACAATAAGCTTTGTATACTGATCATTGCAATTTTTCTTAAAATGTTTGTATAAAATGCTAGCAATTTCATCGCTGCCTCGCTTGGCTACATTTTCAGGCCACATGTACATATATCCTCTATCCTCTATACAGTCATGTATTCCTAAGTTGTAAGTCCACGCTTTTCTTAGATAAAAAGCAGGTCCAACCGTTAAATTTGGTACTGGTAGAGCCTGCTGTAAATCGAAACTTAAGACGAGGGTATCTCGTGTGTTTTTAGCTTTTTCTATTTCTTCTTTGAGACTTGTTTGTAGCTCTTCTGCCCTACAATGATGTAGTTCAAGTTCAGTCTTAAAGGTGTCTGCTAATTCGCCTTTACTCAAAGCGTGTTTTATTTGTATGTTGAGAAAGTCACATGTTTTGCAAGTGTCGGTTTTAGGGAGTTTGAATCCAATATTGAACTCATTACAAAACACGTTTCTGTAGTAACTTTCTTTTACGGCATGTAAACCTTTGTCTTCACACCATTCAAGATAATAATCATGGTACAGAGCAGAAATGGATAAGTCTTGATCTATGTACACCTTATCAGGATTTTTTTTGTCTACTGTAGTGATTGGTGTATTTAGGAATTGAATTGATGTGTGCCTTCACATTATCACGATCAGCATCACTAATCTTATTTGCCCTGTTCTGGTGTTTACCACGTTGGTCACTTTTGCTAATTTGTTCATACAAAAGCTGAATTCTTTTTTTTGATTTTTGTAAGCCATGCACTGCAAGAAATTCTTGCTTGCACACCTTGATATCAACGCCATTAACTTTTACAAAGTATTGTATAGTAACTTTGCGTGACGATACTTCTTTTTTTGTTTTCTTAGGGTATAACCTTTTTTTCGGTACAGATTTCATTTGCGAAAAAAGGTAAATATTTTGTTTGTTGTAATCCGCTAAGTCCCAAAAAGTGTTGAAAATGTGCATCTCTTTTCCTTCTAAAGCATTTCGACATTTTCGGCGACAGTCGCACGAAGGTCCAAGTTCTCGTTCAGCTACTTGCTTTTGTCGTTTATTCACATATTTGTGACCCAAATTTCGTTTAATCTTTCTTTTATTTCTAACCTGCCTTGCAAAGTTTGCCTTGCGCTTTCTTGAAGGAATAGCTTTAGGTGGCGTGTGAAAAGAAATTCTTTTATTTAAAGAACGCGGACCTTCAAGATTAGTAAAACCATTTTCCTAAAAATAGTACTAAGTAGTTTCAGATATTTTCGAAGGCATAAAGGGATAAGTCACAATATTATTACTAAATTATTATTCTTAAAATTTCTTAAAATTATTACTAATATATTATGTATCTATAGGGTGATTCTCTATCGATGCGACAAACTTCAGCAGATGATTCTCTGTCGAAAATTAAGGCCAGTTTTTATTATGAACCATAAGCGCCTTCTGCTCCTCTGAGGACCTACGGTCCCCCAAAGAAAATTTGGTTTTTATTTTTTCTCGGAAACCATAAGCATCTAAGAATGATTTTTTTGTACCAGTTCAGCTTCTAGTAGGCCGCGTTTTGACCCATTTTCTGCTTTTGATCTGGTCCTCAAGTTACCAAACGTAACTACAACCGCCGAAGTTAAGTGAAGGTGGTAGTCAAGTTTGGTAACTTGAGGGCAAGATTAAAAGCTAAAAATGGCTCAAAACGTGGCCTATTAGGAGCTGAACTTCTACCCCAAATTTCATTCCTAAGGTACTTATGGTTTCCGAGCAAAAAATTAAAACCAAATTAGAGGGGCGTAGCTCCTCAGGGGTGCCGAAGGCGCATATGGTTCATAATAGAAACTGACATTAATTTTCGCCAGAGAATCATCTGCCGAAGTTTGTCGCATCGGTAGAGAATCACCCTGTATAATTTTTAAAGCATTTTGAACCAAAGAATAGGAAAATGTAACATTTTTGCATTATGAAAATATAACATCGTAATTTAAATATAAAAAAAAATAAAATAAAATAAGTCACATTAATTTAACTGAAGAAGGGAATAAGCCACATATTTTAAAACTTACCTGTCTATATTCGTCTGAAGAAGTTTCATTTGCACTATCGTCAGACCCAAGGTCTAAGTCACTATCACTTTCTGAGTTTTCGTTGTGAAACGTTTTTTTTTGAGTCGGAAAACTGTTTGACGCCGCCATAATTTAATTTAATAACGCTAAATACGGCTTGTACCCTTTTTACATTAAAAAAACTGTATTTTAAGTTTAATGTAAAAACGATTTTCTCTATTTACGAACCTGTCAACGTTTTTTTATCGGAAGTTTTTGTTTTTTAAGTAAAAGTCATAGCCTACTGATATAAAAAAATTAAATAACTCACTTTTTTTTTAAATGTGGCTTGTACCGTTGTTGCCGTAAGGTCTTCAATTGTTTGGCATATTATGACTCTCAGGGAACCTGATATCAAAGCTTTCCTTTCTTTGAGCTATAACTTCTTCTTAAAAATTCCTGCTGCTCGTAATATTGACGTCAAGATATTTACGCCTTATCGCGACGTAACTGCCTTGCTATTGTTAGAGATTTTTTTTTTTGACACCAAGATACTCATGTTGAATTTTGTTGCTGTTTCTTCAAATTACTATAGCATCCTCTGTATGTTATCATCATCATCCGGCGACAACAGGACCGCATCGGACCCATACCAAACTATTTTCAGTTCTTCGTTTCCCAACTTCCGACTGCTTTGATGTCATTTATTTCGTCCATGATTAAGTTCAAGAATACGGGGCTTAGGTTGTCTCCCTGTCTTATGTCAATGTCGGTTGGTATGGGTGCTCTGTGTGCCAAATGTATTATTGAAATTTTGAAATGGATGCTCATGAAAAACCAGTTTGTTTAAAAATTAACTTGAATTTTTCCCTGTACTTTTAAATAATTGAAATATTTAAAATATTTTTAAACTTAAAATGTATATTAGAGTATAGTCCATCTAGAGAAGTTAATATGTTGCCAAAAGAACTATTATAAATCACTAAATTCTAATATTTGTAGGAATATGTTTTGAAAATGTAGAAAAAACAAAAAATTTAATTAATTCCTAAACTATTCAACCTTGTGTGTATATTTGGCTTGGTCAATTGCAAATGAGCTCTATAACTATAACAATGCATTTCAATATTCACGTTCATGTACCAGTCATCCTGGTACATTAACCCAACCTCACAGATGGCGGAAGCGAACTTTTTTCTTCGAGAATCTTTGTAAATAGTTTCAGTGTCGAGCTTAGAAGGCTTCTACAAGTCTAAATAGCTATAACTACAGGGTGTCTCAGCGAAACCGGTCATTGGACGTTTCTGGGGTTCTGGCGAAAATAAAAATTTGAGAATTCAGACTTAAGTATTATCAATTACGATCTCTTCGTCTAAAATATTTTCAGATTTCTTGCACTTCCGGTTATACCGGAAGTCGCCACCAACTTTATTTTTTTAAATGGAACATCCTGTATATTTTTACATATTTGGATTTGTCTGTTTTCAAAGTTTATAAATAACTTTACTTTTTGCAATTTGATTTGGCCGTTCTCGAATTATTCGAATATTTCTAGAAAAATCTGCTCCAGCAGACATTTGTTCAAAAAATCAGAGAACACTCGATTTTTGGGATATCAATTTAGGATTGAGAACATGCTTAAGCAACATGATGGAGTATGTTTTGGTGCCGAGAACTGTTGTCTAGAACGTTTGGTCACTTTACTATGGCACGTTAACTTTTCAAAATTTGGAAGCACCATAACTTCATTTTTTTAAATGGCACCCCCCATATTTTATTTCTTAGTCGTCTTCGGCGTCTCATTCTACATCTTTTATATCCCATATGTCCCATACCTAACATTAATAGTTTGGGAGATAATTAGGGTTTTTTGAAAAATGCACACATATCATATGGATATTTAGCCTAGTGTGCCATGAAAAACAAGCCTTCTCAATGAGTTCTTGTCAAAGACTCACTTGTTTACGTCACTTGATNACTTTACAGACCCTTAGTCACCTTAAAATTTGCTAAATTTTAGTGAAAACCGCATCTCGATATCGCCACCCGTTCTCGAGTTATAGAAGAAAATGTTAAAAACTCGAGTGCCATCAATCGGATCCAGTTACCTCATCGAGAAAAACAAATCACATAACCATGGTAACTGTAAACATGTCATTTACTAACGCAGAAGCGTATGATAGAGCGTATGATGATTTATTTTCAATGTTTCGAATACGATGCAACTGCATGGCAAAAATGTGCAATGCAATTACGACAAAGAAAGACATTTTTCTCTAGAAGTGTTTTTAAGATTGACTTAGCGATTACGGAAAACTGGCAACGTGTAGCCCATTCAGACATCTCTATGAATTCGTAAATCACATTGGTGCGCAATGTGATCCCACATAATCTGGGAACTCCGAAAACAATTGTCCACAAGAGTTCTCAAGAGAATAATATCTCCACCACGTTGTTTTACATCAGGCCTTAACAGATACCGATTATGATAACAGACTGAACTATTACCATTGATTTTTAAATATGATTTGGGCAAATCCAAACCTTTTATCACAAATGCTATGGATGCATGAAGCATCTGTTCACAAGCTGATGTAAACTTGCATAATATGCATTTTTGGTTCGAGCAAAGCCCACATTGCTTTCACCACTTTATCTATTGGGTAGACTAAACGACATGACTTTTCAAGAAAAACCAATAACCAGGGAAAATATGACAAAACACAAAATACCAGTAGAAACGTGTCCAGGGAAGAGACTTAGCACCGCTTTTTTTTCGTCGAAACTAGATTAAATAAATGCATCGAGGTTTATGTAAGACATTTCGAACATTAGTGAGCTATTTTTGCCAAAAATTTAAGTTATTCTAAGTGTTTCGGTTTATTTTGTTTTATTATCATTGTTGATGTTTCATTGATCCGTTGGCTTTTCAACACGCCTTAAAAGTAGTTTTGAAGCAGTTCTAAGCTTGGATAAAGTGTGAAGGAAGGTTCTAGATAATAAAATTTTTGTTATCTCTTATTTGTTTCCTAAGGTAACTTGATCCGATTAAGATATACGAATTTTTAACATTTTCTTTTATAATTCGAGAATGGATGGAGATATCGAGATGCGGTTTTCACTAATATTTAGCAAATTTTATGGTGATTAACGGTCTGTGAAGTAAATAGTAACTTTTTTTCAAAAATCACAAAAATATGTAACCGCTGCAGATAACGCCCTCTAGCTTATTTGTTTTAAACCAAGCGGTCTTACTGAAAATATCTTTTAAAAGAGCATGAAATGCTCTTTCAAACAAGACCAAAAATATTCAAATCGGTTGAATGGTCCAGGAGATATTAAAATGTAAACATTTGAAAACGCATTGGCCTCCCCCTCCCTTATTATGACAGATATGAAAAATATGGCAAAACAAAAGCGATGCGGTATTATCCAAGCTACTAAATGATGTTGTCAAAGTTATAGCTCATCGTCTAACTTTCTGAGATAGCGGGAATTTTATGTTTCTCTATGGCAGCTACGCCCAATAGCGGTCGAATTACGAACTTCAAAATAATTTCCAGCTATTTCTCTTGCCCACTTTGCTTATAAAGATTTTTTCCCCAAACCTCTAGGCCTTACCGTTGTTGAGATACAACCGCTCCGTACGCTTAACGGGACACCTGTATATGAGCATTGTTACTTACGATTGTTAATCATTCGCTTTTTGTATTTTGTATGGCGAAATTTTTGCGCAATTACGTCTTTTATAACTTGAAGTTCTCTTCTTCTCCATGTTTTTAGTAGTATATAAATAGAACGAAGTGTAAACAAGAAAACCCCGAAGAAGCAATCGAAAACATATTCAAGAACAATCAAAATGAGCAACGCTATCTTTGGTAAAATTATAAACCAAAATTATACTTGGTTTGTCATGACTATCTTCAGATACCTCTTCATCATGATGTTAGATTTTTGGAATTAATGACATAATCATTAATCATAATATTTTACGAAACATACGAAAACGCAAACAATAATGAATAGTCATTTCTCTTTGTACTTTCAGTTCTCGTTGAGATTATTTTTACGCAAATACTTCCGAAAGAAATTTGCTTAATAAGTAAAAAGACTTTACAAGAGATGAATGTAATGAAATTATCGGTAGATTCTCTACGGTTCACTTTATAATAGGGTTTCAAAAGGTCTTTCAATACAAGTTCACCTTATAATTTTTCAGACTGTCTTCCAGTGGTCTTCTAAGAGCTGACTATAAGACTTTAAAAACTGTCGAAATTGATGTCTCTATAGATTTCCTGTCAGCAAACTTATTTTGCATGGTTCACTTGGTTATTTTGTCTATTACCGTTAACCCTGTTTAGTGTTTCTCTAATTATTGTTGTTAATTTTTTAACGGTTGAAATGATATAAAAATAATCCCATATATTCTTGGAGAGGGTTAATATACTGTTTTTAAATTAGCTCATGAAAGAGGTATTAATATAGGCAATGTCACAGTGCGTTTTTCTAAATCTAGAGAAACTAGCTCTTTACGTAATTTATTCAAATCTGACGTCCTTGGAAAGGTAGTCTCTGCAAGTACTCGAAATAACGCCAGTTTAGATAATATATTCACTAGTTTAAATAAAAATGACATGGTGGTCAGATGCGGTTGAGTCCTCTCTCTAACCAACCGGCTTTTACTTCTTTTAGATTGATGTTCGAGAGTATGCTACCCATAATCAGTTTATTGAATAATGTATAGACCTATTGACAAAAAAAAGCTGTTCAATTTTCATAATACAGTACATGACATAGATTTCTCATTCGTTAATAACAGCAAGGATCTGGGCATAAATCCAGATTTATAATATTATGAAAACAGATTTATCATGTTTATATTTAATACGAATAATTGCATTCTGGTTATTCTCGACAGACTGTGAAATTATTGAAAATCCCATAGAAAGGTAATTACTAAAAAAGGAATGCAATAGTGGGTATGTGTCCAAAACTGACAATAACCTAATGGTCCAATGGGTAGGTGGAATATTATTAGAAACAGTAATTGTGAGAAACAGAAAATTTAACCGCGTGAAATTTCAATACCTTTTTTAGTAGTGTAACAAACAAGATGATTTCTTCCTATTAAACAGCAGCTAATGTTCTGTGTAAATTATTCGGCCAGTGCATTAGAGACAAAGATTTTCTTAAATGTGTGAAATTATGTTTTAATGTCTTATCACGGCTTACTTTTTAGCCGACAGTCTAGCTGAATAGTACATTCAAAACTATCTTGAGAATAGGCTCAATGGCCAACCACAATATTATGATAGTGTCATGTGTTTGATCTCGTCATCATCTATACAAATTACTCCACCTAAATTTTAATATTAATTCAGTTATGTTCCTTTACTCTTACCTATACAGTCAGCAACAATTTTTGTCATTTAACTGGCAGTAATCAGATATCTACCAGTGAAGTATGAAGTGCGCAGAGGTCAGTATTTGGTCCTATTATGTTCTTAATTATGATAACTTCAGATCAATTGGTTATTTGGACATCACGTTAGATCAAAAATAAGTTGGGAACGACACACATTAAATTTATACAGATCATTAACCAGAAATATATATCTCACACGTCAACTAATACGTTGTGTGTGCAAAAATTTGAAAAGTTACTACGATTCGAGATATTGTTAAGTGGCAAAACACGTCGATTTTTAATTATTTACTTTTAACGCGGACTGTATAAACAAAGACATGTGATGATATTATGTATGGCCATACCTATGTACATATTGCTTTTCTTTGAAAAGCTTATTACTTCTAATCAAATACGCGATACAGTACACAGACAAAATTGTCTGACTGGAAAAAATATTAATTAAATATTAATAAAAATTTTCTCATCATCATAACTTGAGATGTACAGTAGACTCCGTTTATAAGGTACTCTCACGGGATCTAAAAGCTCTACGTTATATCAGGAAGTACGTTATAATAAAATATCATTTTTAAGTAGGTATGGTTAATCAAATGAATAAATTCGTGTTCAAAGATTTCAAAATTCTATAAGCAAGGGAATTTTGAACGGACCGAAAAAATTTCAAAAAACTTGCAAAAAAACTTCTTACTTTATTTAAAATAATATATTTATTCGGAACCGGTTTCGAGTATTGTTCTACTCATAATCAGCCGAATCTACGTTAAAAACATATCATATGTAGGTATTCGAAAATAAAATAAGTAGAAAAAGTAATATATTTACAACTTACTGCCATAAAGTTAAAAATAAGTCACATAATAACATAATAACATTTGGTTGTGATAGTTTCTTATTAAACAATTTACATGAACTACAAAAGCGTACAATTTACTACATTGTACGCTATAATAATAAATGTAGGGAAACACAATATTTGATAAAATTATTTTAGAGTATATTATACCGGGTGTCCCTCAAAAGTGGCTCACCCCCATATTTTTCTCTATTATTGGTGATATAAGAAAACCATTTTTAATGCATAGTTAGGTCGCTAAAACGGATTATTACGACATGAAATCATTCTTTTTGAACTTCCGGTTATACCGGATGTGAGTACTAATTTCGCTATTTTTTTAAATCTATAATTTTTTTTTCTTCAGTTGGGTAGATAGTATAATTTCACATAACTTTTACTTGAAAAAATTTTCACGATCGCTTATAATTTTTGAAAAAAAAAATTATTTTCGTTATTTTTTAACGTTTTAGTACCTTCGGAAAATGTATTACAACTTTTGACGCATAGTAGCTAGGTTANAGATTACTATTATTCAAATTTAATAATTACTACTGTATGTGTAGACGAACGGAAACGATGATTCTGTGTCCGTCTGCGAACTTTTTCTATGTAGTGTTCGAGTGTGCCAATTAAAAACATGGTCCTCACAAATGACAGTTTTCTAAAACGAAACGGTTTCTCGGTCGTCATCAATCGTACATACATTTTCTCACTTCGCCGTTTTAGTGCAATCGCTTTAAAGTGACTACTTTTTTTGCAATAAATTATAAAAATAGCTCACGTTATCTTACGAATTTTTTTGTATGTTTTTTTTTGTTAAGTTTTTGACATATTTAAAGCAGATTCTATATATTTACCACAAATATATAATTCTTAACGAATATATACACGGGGATTTTTTTATTTTCAATAAAAAGATTTGAGTTTTTATTATTTTGTTTTTCTTTTTATTTTAATTAGTTTTCCCTTTACATTTTAGTTTCGTTGTTTCGTCAGTGGCCAAAATTTAATGCGCACAAATACGTTTAAGAGTCTAGTTTGTGATGGCTACGGTTTTTAATATGTAAACGGGGTAAGGAAAAATGGGCAATTCAAACGTATTATTAAGACTGAATGGACCGTAGTTAAGGTCGTAATATATCTTTGAGGACTTTTTGCTAATCAAAATACAATTACAAATTGTTTTAAGCGACCAAATTTTCGTTGTTTTAAAGCAAAATTTATAATTTTTTATTTTAAATTTGTTTAATAGCTACTTATGTGATGAGTCATAACTTTGGTCTTTATGGACATTTGGTTTATAATAATTCTGAGTGAATCCATAAAGCATTGTTGTTTATAGACGTGTTACATACGTGGCTTTATGTCCGACTAAAGTTCAAATTTAAAACATTTTAGGTCAAAGTGAATTTATTTATTCATTATCTTATTCTAGGAAGTTGTTTTGATGAAATTGGGATCTTATAGTGTCGTATTAATGATTATACAGTCGGACATAACATATTTATAAATCTTTATACAAGATGAGTCACTCTCTATCGTTAGAGCTATAAATACTAAAAATATATTACACTTAAAACAATTTTTAATATTTAATTTTAATGATATAAACATAATAAAGACTGTTTCACTGGTTTTAAAATTTAATCGTGACTCACATTGTATAAAAGTTTTTTTTTCGTTTTTAATAAAAACATTATTATGCTCTGTATATACACAGCGGTAGTCTGTAGAAAAATTACTATACGAGCGGTGTTTTATACTGAACGTTGTTAATCGTTAGAGAATTTAGGAAGAAAGTGATCCATTTCTCCCTTTCTTTTACATCAATACTTTGTTGAACTCCTGTTGGTCATACAATTTATAAAGAGGTTTTTAGAAAATAGTTACATATTTCTCAAACGATTGTTTAGACACGTGTTGTGACGTCTTTATAATATTTTATCTATGTTGAAACCATCAAAATAATTTATTTATTATATAAATTAATATCAGAGATGTAAAATAAGATCGTCATTTAAAATTACAATAAAACGAGACTTACGAAACGTTTCGCTTTTTATGTGATCAAGATTTTTTCGAATCTAAAATCAAATCTTTTTCATGTAAGAAAGGAAATTTAGACGAGTTTTAATAATAGACGGAAATAATTCGTTAATACAACGTTCTCAATGTTCAAGTACGCTTCTCCTCCCAAACTTTTGTACATATTATCTAAGTGTCGTCAAAAATGTTCGAAGTGTATCGAATTTGCGGTGGCGATTTTTAGAATTTTCCATTGTTATAGGCACGAAAATGTCAATTGTAAAATGCATGCAGCGTCAACTTTTTTGTATAAAAAATAAATCAGAACGAGTGAAATTAAAACAATGTTAAAAATTTGGATTTTTTTTTCTTAAAACTCCTTCAACGGGGGAAATACATTTAGAACCTTCAAAAAACTTCAAACAACCCAAAAAAGAATGTCTGAGGCAATTATATAATTTAGATGCTAAAAAAAAAGTCATACCATTATATACAGGGTGATTCACATAAGAACCGACACAGAGCAGGGACATGTAGAGGACAATAAATTAAGATGATTTAACGCAATTTATCTCTATACTAAGTTGTACCCCTGAGGAGTTATAGGCCTGCAAAGTTGGGTCTTAAATTTTTAAATCATTGAATATCTTCGTAATACATTAAGCTAGAAAAACCAAATTTGGTATACGTTATGAGTGTACTGAAGGTATTAATTGGTAGCAAATTGAGACCGATTATGGCATTTCAAAGGGTTGATTAAGGGTGATGGTCTCCTAAATTTTGACAGATTTTTTTAACCTTTTGGTGGATTTAACACATTATTGCCTCATTTCATGTGGAATTTAATTCTAAAACTTTGAAGTCCTATAACTCCTCAGGTGTACAACTTAGTATAGAGGTAAGTTACTTTAAATCATCTTAATTTATTGTCCTCTACATGTCCCTGCTCTGCCTCGGTTCTTATGTGAATCACCCTGTATATTAAAAAACGCTTTAATATAAAAAAAAGCAAAAGACGGAACAAACGACTCGGCATGGGTGACGAGAACTATTAAAAGACTAAAAAAGCAAAACCGGAGACGAGAGTTCAAACAAAAACAGAAAATTTTTTGTTGTTATAAAAATTAATAAAATAATGTATTAAGTTTCTCTTAAATACTTAAATAATGGGTTTAATATCAATTTGATCATTTAACAGTGTATAACCATTTTATCATTAAATTTCTCCTGAATTTGTAAATCTCATACTGCTCTAAAAAGTCTATAAACATTTATTGACCATAGCCAGACATTCATAAATATAAGTGAATTCTTTTGTTTTATCTTCTTCTGATAATTAGGTAGTTAAGGGCTCTATTGAATAAAAAACGTAAGTTCGCCATTTTATGGGGCAATGGATGAGAAAGTTAAAGTTGTCATAACTGATCTTGGTGTTCAAATTCCTATTATGTAAATCGAGAAAATTAAGAAATTTGTTTTTTTCCAATTCTAAACTAAAGTTCAGATTAGAGTGAAGCTGATTGATGTAGTTATGGAAGAGCTCGAAACACGAAAGATAACCTAACTCAAGTGATTATGTATTGTTTAAAAGGGTTGCAATCATTGATAATGAAAGTGTTTTCAATATGGTTTCAATATGACATAACCATAGGGAAGGCCTTCAGTAATCTTATAGTAGTTATTATCAAAAGAGTAGTAGTTCTGTGTAACAACATGTCTCAAAATTGTATTCAAATGCTTCACTATAGTGTAGTTACAAAATTTTTCAAAAATATGTGATGTTAAGTGAAGCGTATATTCTGTAGGAATATTTGAATAAAGGTTTGTGACA
Organism: Onthophagus taurus; assembly: GCF_000648695.1. Lineage (NCBI taxonomy): Eukaryota > Metazoa > Arthropoda > Insecta > Coleoptera > Scarabaeidae > Onthophagus > Onthophagus taurus. Next base: position 28,589 of record NW_019280740.1, on the reverse strand, counting down.
TCAAAGGAAATAAGGATTTTATTGTTAAGTTCAATATTCCTGGTATGTTGAATGAATTATAGTGAATTTGAAACGGAAAATTAAGGCTGGAAGTCAATAAGCTTGAAAACGTTGAACATAACTGAAGTAACTATAGAAGAAGTAATCGTTCGAATTGTTTAACTTAGAGCTCTATACTACACCCCCAAGTATAGTAAAGTGGGGTGTAGTATAGTAAAGTTTCTTTACAACTGTTTATTATTTTTTTTGTTTTCCAATTGATGTTGTTTATAGGATTTTTAGTCAGCTTTATGTAATTATTATTATGTATGAAAGTTAAAGTCTTTTGGATGTAAGAATCTTTTTCGATAATTACTATTCCAGCTCCTATGTTTGCTTTTATAAAAATTGCGTTTTTTCAAGCTTATTCTTTATAGATTTTATAATATTCCAATGTTGTGTATTCGAGGTTTTATTTATGTGTATTTTCTTTCTTGATCTTTATAAGATTCACTTTTAGAATTAGAAAAAAATAAGTCTCTTAATTTTTTCGATTTACATAATAGAAATTTGAACAATAAGATCAGTTATAACATCTTTCGTGAACCGACTAATGTTCCTATTATAATCCTATATGATTCTTCTCATCCATTGTTCCATAAGTTGGCGAACTTCATGGTCAATAAATTTCCGAAAATAAATAAATAAATAAATAATTTATTACAATATTATAACAACACCACATTACGAAATTTTAAAGAATTGTTTCCTTTTCATACTGTAACACCGAGTGAAGTGACTAAAGTTATATCATGTATTCACTCCAATGCCGTTGGAAGCGATCTTCTTGACATAAATACAATAAAAATGTCGTGTCCATTCTTATGAGATATGATTACGCATATTATTAATACATGTCTCTTGGAAGCCGTTTTCCCTGACTGTTGGAAGATTTCTATAGTCACTCCATTGCTAAAAGTTAACTCTGCTAAGTGCTATACTACCTGTTCTTTCTAAAGCACTAGAAAAAAATAGTTTGTTCTCTGATACATAAAGACCTATTGGTTTATGACATCATACCTGATAACCAGTCAGGGTTTAGACCGGGTCATAGTTGTAACACTGTACTAATAGATGTTGTGGAGTGTCGACAAGGGAGATATGCATACAATGATATTATTAGATTATTCCAAAACATTTGATATGATAAATCATCATTTGTTCTTAAATATTATTAATTGTGCACTATATTGGTCTCGGTCAGACGGCAATTGATTTTTTTAAACATTATCTTCTGAACAGAAGACAACATACGAAAATTAAAGACTTATTATGTAAACCAGAATTTGTCTCGAAAGGAGTCTCTCAGGGCAGTATACATATGCGGTCCCTCTTCATCATTTATACTAGTATGTTGTACAAGCATTTGAAACATTGTTGTTGGTACTGTCAAAATAAATTCTGATGTGCAATCACTTGTTGGCACTTCTGAGGCACATGGCTTAAAAGGAAACTCCGGCAAATCTAATGTGATAGTATTGGTAATAGGAATCATACAAAATTTGTTAATGACAATCTTAAAATTTTGTGTAAATAATCAAGAAGATTGGGTTTGTTAGATGATTTAAAATTTACTTCACATATAAATAAGCTAGTACAAAAGTCATATTGCGTATTCAAATCCCTTTATCCGTATTGGCATGTATTAAATGAGAACGAAGTAAACGATTGCTGATTGATTTTTTGATTTTATTCAATTTCAATCACTGTGACTCGGTCCATGGTGCCTGCATAACTAAGGCCAATCGAAGACGGGTGCAGTATGTCCAAAATAGGTATTTAAGATTAATTTATGGAATACGAAAGCACTGCAGAATCTCGCATAAGTTAAAATTGTGTGGGTGGCTAAATATATATAATAGGGTCATTTTTCACAGGGGAGTAGTTTATTTTAAAGTTTTAAATAAAAAACACCTGTTTGTTTGAGCAGGAAGATATCGTATCGTACTGACATCCACAATATCAATATTCGTCGAAAAGATGCACTTACAGTTCCTCGTCACGAGTCGGATCGGCTTCATTTAGGAATTCTTTCACTTATTGTGTGACAAACTTTTGGAATACTCTTCCTCGTCCATTAAAAATATGAAATCTCTCGAGTTTTAAGTATAAATATAAGCGATATCTCTGTGAACGACAGATGGAATCAATTTAGGTTTTCTGAAGTAATATTTAATTTTTATATGCTTTAATTGTCATTCATGCGTTCAATTTTTATTTATTGTTTTTTTTTGTCTTATGCGCTGTATTCATTTTCACTATTTACTTAGAACCAAAATATGTTGTGTTCATGAGGACTGGGGGAAGAGCAGACCTCACTACTTTGTAGAGTTGTCTGACCCAGCCACCTGTTAGCCTTTGCAATTTTGGTGTAATTTTATTTTTTTAACTTTATACTTATTACTATTATGTTTTTGCATTTTGTTTTTTTTTTACTTAGACTTGTACATTATTTGTAAGGGTTAATAAAGGCATTATTATTATTATGTACTTTAAATGCACAGAACCTAAAATTTACAAACCTATTATTATTTTAACAATATTATACTACAATCTAAAGATATTTTTTCAAGGTATAATATATCTTTGGTTTTTCCAATAATAATTCTATTTTGAAATTAATCTCAAAGGAGATTAGGAGGAAAGACATTTTTGAACAATGCGGAGTTTATTGTGTAGAATTTTCGAACTTCAATTGACACACTACATTGTCATCACATTGACACCGGACATATAATAAACTGCAACAATGTCAAACTTGTTCACCAATGTAACAAAGGTCCGAAAATGGACTTATTGGAGCAGTATGAGATTTACAAATTCAGGAGAAATAATGGTTATACACTGTTAAATGATCAAATTGATATTGTTTATAACTCATTATTTAAGTATTTAAGAGAAATTTAATACATTATTTTATTAATTTTTATAACAACAACAAAATTTTGTTGTCTGTTTTTGTTTGAACTCTCGTGTCCGCCTTTTTAGTCTCTGTTGTTCTCGTGCCCCATGCCAAGTCGTTTGTTTCGTCTTTTCGTGTTTTCATTTTAAAGTGTTTTTTAATATATAGCTCCAAAATAATCTTATTAAATATTGTGTTTCCCTACATTAATTATTTTATATTGTACGCTGCTGTAGTTTATGTAAATTATTTAATAAGAAACTTTCACAACCCAATGTTATTGAAGTTGTGTATTTATTTCTAACTTTATGACAGTAAGTTGTGAATATATTACTTTTTCTACTTATTTAATTTCCGATTATCTGTCATATGATATGTTTTTTAACGTAGATTCGGCTGATGATTTTAACGCAAGTAAGAAGTTTTTTGAAATTGAAACTTGCAACATGGATCCCAAATATATTATACTCTACTGTATTAAGTTTCGTAGTTATTGAATATATTTTATATTTCCCCGAAACTAACCCACTTGTAGAAAAACTATTTTCTCTTATGCATAATAAAAGTGTCCCGTTTTTAAGAGAAAATAGAATAGGTTTACCAAAATAAATAAAATTAATTTTATTTTTGTTTATTGAAATGTTACCAAACTGGCTTGGCTACTTGAAATAATTTCGTTATTAAAGAATATAGATAAGTAAAGGTGACCCTTATACGGAGACATAAACACTTATTAGTATATTAAAAAAATATTGAAACACTTTTTCAAAATATTACCATTGTATTCTTAACGTTTCCATTTGCATATGTTGACTTTTCCCGGTGCAATTATGCAAATGGATGAAATTTCAGGAAATACAAATCTTTTGCATACCGCTTCACTGTATAAAAAAACGCGTCTCATTGCATAAACATGCGAATATTTTGAATAATTTTGCATAAATACATCCCTTCCATTTTTGTTTACAATAAATATAAACCAAAAATAGATAAAACCAAAATACAAATCAAAATACATGTACAGGTGTCCGAAAAATAACGCTCATATATTTAATAATTTTTTTTTATATACTTAATATGCAATTTCTTAAGCAAGAAATATTCGAGGTCAAAACCAACCCAAAACACTAATAACATTAGAAAAAATATAATAAATTTCGTCGGCTTAAACAATAAAATTCATTTTCATTGTCTTAATAATATTTTCCCCTAGATATTTCCTTTCCCAGTTTTACTTCAATAGAAAAGTCCCTTTATTTACTTTTTCTCTAAAAATAACCACCAGCACTTCCCCTCGATCACCGTTACCACTCCAAAACCCATACTCCCGAAAAGTCCATTCAGCATTGCGTAACGGTGTAGTTCGGGTCCGGATCGATGGCGAGCGTCGCGACGCCAATAGCTACCCGGAACACGTTGAGCCCTCTCCGGAACAAAGAAATCCCAGACGCCGCGCCGGGCGTCGTCGCACTGGTGCGGTGTGCCGCTCGACGCCGACGTCGTTCCGGACTACTCTTCTTACTATAGAAGTCTGTAAAAGCATACTAACACATATAAGTTGGCCGACGTCGTTTAAGAAAGGCGCTTTCCCCTTCCGAGATAGTTGTTGCCTTTGTCGTACGCGCGTTTACTTATGTTTAGAAGGAAAAGAGACGACAGATATGACGGTAGGAGCGTATGGCAGACATGTCGGCAGGTCGCGATTTAAGTCATCAATGCATACTCGATGACATAAATCATGCTCTAAACTGACAAACTTGGTTAATACAAAGAGCACAAAGATACGATTATTATACAACACTTTTTATTATAAAAAGTGAAGGTAAATCTTCAACAATACATACAAGATTTACACACATTGAAAATTAGAGATTGACAAGAACATTTATATAGCGACGAATTTCTTGGCCATTTCAGTATTCAATTCAACCAAGTAATATATTTGCATTTCAAATTAAAAAATACATGAATGGTACAGGGTTCACTACCTAAATGTAACTTCGTTCGCTTCCACGTTTCCATCTGATGTTCATGAACTGAAGTAAAGCAAAACCTATAATTTCAAATCACTTTTGCAGTTATCTCTTTTGGATAGATTTATGCTTGATATCTTAAAATAAAACCTAATCAATAAGGATATGAATTTGACATGACTTGTTTCATGCTAATATCTAGAACGTTTACAACCAGGGTACTCGTTGTTGCTCAAAATGGTTCATGTTCATGAATGATATCTCTAAAGAAAGCTTATTTTATAAAAAATACATTCACACGAGTTGATATCGGTTAGATTTGGATACTCTAAAGAGCTTCAATCGGATAAAACTATGTTTAAAATTTACGTTGGATATCTTTTGGATAATTTTGTGATATCTTAATAGATCGTTTAATTTATAAGGAATTCACCACAATGTGATGCGGTAGAATTGTGTGATTTCATATAGGCAAGATCTACTTACTTTGAAGAGCTTCAATCGGCCAAAACCAGCTTTGGAATATATCCTCTACCATTTGCGCTTGGTGTAAGGGAGAGAATCTCTCGATAAACCAAAAGATAATCGTTGTGCCCTTCACCAGAAGACGAAAGTTGCATGGACTAATCCGCCCAACTATCCAAGATGAAGAAATCCCTTTCTCAAAGCAAATCAAAGAGTAATCCTGGTCAAAACCCTCTCATGGAATGGACATTTAGAGGGAGTTTTGCACAAAGCTAGACTATCCTTGTCTAGACTTCTTGGCTAGACTTGTCGCAGTCTTTGTGGAAAAAATTGGGGTCTTACCCCTGAAATACTGTACAGGCTCTATGTGATTGTGGTTAGACCTATGACCACATACGGAGCAGCAGCCTGGTATAGGAATGTCCGACAGACTTCAGTTATCAGCAGTGTTGTTAAATACCCGGGTATTTATTTTCAAGGGTAAATATCCTGGATCTATACCCAGGGGTATTTACCCAAGATGGGTATTTTGAGGTATTTATAAATTTAATTTAAATTGAGTTGATGGCAGTTTTGCAAGGACTTCAAGAACGCAAAGTCGCTTATCGACATACCAAAGTTATTTATAACATCTACAAGAATGCTACAATGACGGTAAAATTGCATGAAAGTACTGAAGAGAGTAAAAGTAGTAAAGTACTGATTGTGAGTAAAACAAGGCGGGACACTGTTGAACTCAAATTGTTCATCACAGTCCTCAGAGTGCATTTAAACAACTGGATTGGACCATATCGCGGACGATATAGTTCTTTTATCAGATAGCCTTGGAGAGATTAAACTAATAATGAATGACTTAAAGGAGGTGTGTGCAAGAGTCATGCTAAATATCAACAAGGAGAAATCAAGATTTATGATAAATCTTGTTCCCAGCTCTAACATCAACATTGGGGATAATGAGATTGAGAGGGTTCACAGCTATGTATATCTTGGCTATGAGGTTCGTGTATTGAGAGATAATCAAACAAGCGTACTAAACAGAAGAATCTTAGAGACATCTTCAAGAGAAAAGGCCAAGAAAGGCTTTCAATCAATGCGTGTTTCCGGTTATGACATAAGGAGGGTCCAAGTAGCGCAAAGATAGATGGAGAGGTCGATCCTGGTTCTAACTCTGAGGGACTACATACGAAATGAAGACCTATGAAGAACAACTGGAGTAAATGATGTGGTCAACATTGTGGCAAAGCTTAAGTGGAACTGGACGGGTCATGTCGTGCGAATGAAGCATGAGCAGTGGACAAAACGGTTGCTTGAGTGAAGACCGCGACCGAACAGACGAAGTAGACGTCATAAGAATGACCAACAATTGGATTCAAACAGCACAGAATAGGGAAGGTCGATGTCCAACAATGGACACAGAGGGCTGCTTGGTGATAATAATCATAATAACTTGATCTAATCCAAATTACGGCAGATTCGTCTAATGATAATACGTCTTTGATTGTTGACAATTCCTCGTCTTCAACGTCCTCATCGTCTTCCTCTTCATTTTTATTGGAATCGATATATTTTTACTAGTATCACTTTTATACCCACTGTTTGGGTATTTACCCTGGGCCGGGGAAAATACCCGGATAAATACCCATTTTAGAAATACCTACCCGCCGGGTATTTACCCAGCGCCCATCACTGGTTATCAGTAACTTTCACGAATTTAACGAGTAGCTGGATTGGCAATCTCTGGTGCGATAAACACAACGCCAACTCTAGTAATGGATGTTCTGATTAGCCTATCTCCTTTGCTTTGGCATATAGAGAAAGTTGCATGTACAGATTTAAGCAATATGCTCAAAACTGTTCCGACATGTCCTACCAATAGACTGCGGAAGACATTATAAGCACTGATACTGTGCTAATGTCGTCAGATTTGGCGAGATCACTATCAGTGATTAATGCTCGATACCGGATTGTACTGCCTGAACGACAGTCCTGAATCGAAAACGAAAATTCTCTGGTTCAGGCAGATATTTGCATGTTTACAGATGAATCGAAAACGACGGAAGAGGACGGAGCAGGACGTATACCGCCAAATACCTCACATTAAGCAAGCTTACAGTCTAGGTACGTATTGTACTGTATTCCAGGCGGAAGTATTTGCTATTGGCGGAGGTGTTAAAATCCTTTTTGAGAGAGGTGTGAAGAACATGACCGTACGATTTTTCTCAGTCAGTCAAACCGCTCTCCAGGCGCTGCATGCCATGAAAACGGTGTGGGCTCTGATTAATGATTGTAAAAGAACATTAAACACACTGAGTTGTGATAACAGAGTTTCCCTGATCTGGGTCCCAGGTTCATGTTCATTAAGAGCATTTGGCTCGGTGAAATTTGAAAACGTTATCTATCGGGATACAATAGATCCTTAGAGTCGCGGTGTCAGGTTGGTTTCGTCCACCTACCCGATATGTAATTTATGCAATGTAATGTAATATGCTCCATATCTTTCGGATATATTAAGATACATTAATATACGATATCTCAATCTTAATTAATGAGGAATTCATCATAATGTCATTCGTTATATTCAAATGATTTGATATCGGTAAAATTTGAATGAGCTGAAAAGCTTCAATCGGATAAAACTAATAAAATTTACACTAGTTATCTTTCGTATAAATTGTAATATTTTCACGTATCATATCTTAACAGATAGCTTAATTTTTACGGAATTCAACACAATGTGATACGTTTTACGTGAATGAGTCTTCAAGATCTACTTACTCTGAAGAACTTCGAACGGTCGCTTGGACATAATTGTATTTAATATCTTTAAGGATCATAAATGTTTTTAATATCATTAGGGATGACTGTATAGTTCATAATAAAAGCTTTTTTGTAAAACTAGTACTTCGGGTATAAGTGACCTCGGCTCAGATGAACACTTTTGATCCGTTGGTATAAAAACAACTGTTATGGTATAAATACGATTGGTTTTAATATCACTAGCCTTGGACAAAAGGTTCATAAAAAAGGTTTTTTTGTAAATATGCAGCTTCGACCACAAGCGACTCCGGTTTATAACAGATTTTCAAAATAATAGTATTTAATTTCATTAAGGACGATATTAGATTCATAAAGACGTTCTTTTTGTAAATCTAGCTATGATCGGGTTATTTGTTAGAGTTGCGAACGAAGAAAATCGTGATAGTTTTGAGAAATTGTTGAGAACATCAGGATATTTTTATGCTTTGTCTTTTAAAACAAAGCGTAAATAATAATAAAAGTAATGTACTGACATGTTAGATCAAAGTGTTTAAAAGTTAATAATTCCGTTTTAATTATAAGAGTGAATAACTCGTGCAAATTAGACTTGATCTTTTCTTTCTATTATATCTTTTGGATCAATGATTTGTCCAAATACAATATCCGAAATTATTACGATTAAATTAATTAATTAATCAAAAGTGTTTATCTCAATTGCGTATTATCATTGACGGTCTCAATTGCAATGAATTGTAATAAATTTTTTGATTAGATTTAATATGTAATTGTTATACTATAAATTTGGAGAATTTATTTAGAAATCTTTAATAACTTTAATAGTGAAAATCGTCTTTTTGATACATTCTTCAACCTTTAAAGATAATTTAAGTTAACTGGAGTGTTGTATATTCATTATATGCCATTGATGGACTAATTTGCTACTTAAGAAATAAAAGAAAAATAACTTCTTTCTTGCTTTTTTTATTAAATTTCCTCGGTACCGGTTTCGACCAAACAGTCATCTTCAGCCGAATCTCCATATATGTTAAAAATCGTTTACATGAAAAACTTATTTCTATAATTAATACACTTACGGTCAAATAAATCTAATTATGAAACATCGAGAATCCCATCATCAAAATGAAATAACTCCTGTATAAAAAATTGAGTGATTAGCATTCTTAAAAACATATCAAAAATCAAATCCAAAGAAGAGATAATTTGCTACTGTTAGCAAATCGCCCATTGATAGACGATGTAATATTAAATTTTAAAAAAGCGTAATACAAAATACATCTAAATCGTTTCCATCAAGTACCTCTTGTGGTTACTCAAGTTGATTGAAATTTTATATCTGAATAATCATCATGATTACAGACACATACTAGGTGTCATAAAAGGTTGCATATGTGTTTAGGTTAAGTACAACTTCAGGTTGCCGAATTTAGCTAAACATTTTTAGTGTAAAAACCATATACTAAATTTCATCATCGCAACTGATTGCATTTATAAGTTCTCGTGTTTTCATAAGTATACAGGGTGATTCAAAAAAACCGCTGACAGACTTCTAGAGTAGATAATACGTGAAAAATTAAGATGAATAGTTTTGATATACATGGGGTCGCAAATGCCTCGTTGGCGAGATATAGAGGATCAAAGTTTCTTTAAAATTAAACATTATCTGCAATAAATAGCACTTTTTTAAAAAAGTACGGATACTTTCTCCATAAAAGTATCCGGATACATGTAATCGATAGTTTCCGGATACATTCTCGGATACTTTTAAAATGACCTAAATTATTGTTAAATTATAGTGACTGCTAATCTTTTCTCCTATATTTTTCCCGAGTGGTGTCTCGCTGGGGAAATTTACTAGGGAATAAATTCTTTAAATTTTTTCTAAAAGGGGAAATGTAGTCTACAAATTTTAATCGGAGAGAGAGCCCTCGATTTTCCCACAATAATAAAAGAGAAGAACAACTAACTTCCAACATGTAAAGCCACAATTATTGATGTAGTCACAAAAGATGTACAATAGTAGAAGAAAAAGAAAAAAAATGGGGATTCAAACACTCTGGTGTATATGTACGTCTGTAATAATAGAAGAGGAAATAAAAAAAAAACTTAATTAAAAGGTATCCGAACACCGAAAAAAGTATCCGGATACCGAATACTTTCAGGTTCAGTCACGGATACCGGATATCGGATACCAAATTTCAAAAGTATCCGGATAGAGAGTATCGGATACTCAAGAAGTATCCGGATACTGTATCCGGATACTACCCAACACTGCCCTGTATATACATGGTGTTAATGAACTACGACCATCAACCTTACCATAAACGTTAAGGATTAAAAGGTATATAAAATATCTCAAACGAATAGTACCAAACTACCAATTTGGTTTCAGAGAGTTACATGGAAGGCCTGCAATGAGAGGTACTTCTTCATTCGCAAACCTTGGGAGGGGGTTCCCAAGTTCTCAGTCCGTACGAGTTGAAGTTCCGTAGGGTAGTGTTTTGGATTCAATTTTATACCTGCTGTATACCACATATAGGGCACTTGCACTATCACCTCCTCCTTCACTTCTTGCGCCTCCGAAAATACTTACACGATATGAGCAATTGGGAAAAATGTTGACGAATGAAAGTAAAGTTCATAAAATCTGCGCAGATCATCTTTACATTAAATGAATATAGTAGGGTGTGAGTTCCCAGGTCGTCTGTTAGTATGAATGACGTTCCGCTCTTTATAATAAAAGATTTGGGTCTTCAACTAGATAATTATTTAAACTAGGGAAAATATATCTGCGCTAAAAGGCTCTAACTGAGACTCATCTATAGAACAATGCACATATTTGGTAGTCCCCACCAATAGAAGTCATATGGTAAAACTCTAACGGTTTTAATATAATGTGTTGCGATAATAAATAAATTGATCCAGGAGGAATTCGACATTCCTACGGATGGCATCACAGGCCATACGAAACGCCTAAAAAATCACCCTAATGTGCTGGCTCGGAACCTAACAGACTATGTCAGGTTCAGGGTTGACGGTATCCATATAAACAATTAGACCGCGTTATGCATCACTTCACTAAGTGACAAATGAATAATGTTGAGAAAAACGAGATTTTCGTTTTCATCTCTCTAAAAATATAAGACTTCTCAGAATAGACAGGCTCAAACTATTGAAAATTGTTTGGTGTCTGATTACAGCTATCACAAGCACAGAAGCCGCTTGGTGACTCGTTACGTTTTACGATTATACAGAGTGTTTCTGTAAGTCGTTGCATAAATTTAATTACTAAAACTAGAGACAAAATGATGACGATTCTTGTAAAAAATTTGGAAAAAAATAATCTAGAGTTTGATTTTGTACATTTAAACTGGTTTTTATTTTATATAGAATTTAAGTCTAACCAGTTTCAGCCCTTGGCCATCTTCAGAGACTCTACAAATAGATTAATATCTCTCATCTTATCCATTTTACAAACAAGTTTTTTAATATTTATTTTTGCTTTGTTAAAAAAGTTCACATATCAAAGTCGAAATCAGATTATTAGTTACTAATTTACAAAATTAAAGTTTAAAAAGGTGTAAAATGAAATTAAGAACGAAGTGTTACAAGTTTACATGTTAAAATTTAAGCACACACTTTTTAACAAAAGGATTATTAAGAAACTTGGGAAAAATTCCAGAATCATCATGTGGCTTAAAAATCGACGATTTTTTTTTAAATCAATGTTAAATGACTCAAAAACACGTTAAAAGTAAAAAGATAGTGCGGAAAAGTGATTAACACTAGATTAACTTCAGTTATAAAACTTCTATTATATGATAACTAACTTCAGGGTTAAAATGTCAACCTCAATTTTGACATATTTGTAGTCTTCATTAAAAATGCTTTAAAATGCGTACAAACACGACATATTTATCTACAACATTAATGAAGTTATGGTCAACTTCCGGTTTGAAATGTCAATGTCATTTTGACATATCCTTAATTTTTATAAAATGTCTTAATATTTGTCACAAAACAAAAATAGAATAAAAAAAAATAAAAAAATTGGTTAGGTTGCTTCATTGTTGCTAACTTAGGGTTTAATGTTTTTTATTCTAACTTTTTCGAGATAAGTGCGTCATCTTTGGACTCATTTTAAAGGTTTTTTAATGAAGATGACAAATATGTCAAAATTGCCGTGGACGTTGAAAACCGGAAGTGATTGTATTTTCATTAATATTAAAGTAATTTATGTCGAGTTTGGACTCACTTTAAATGATTCTTTATGAAGTTGATAAATATTTTAAAATTAAAAGTTGAAAGTTCGAACTTTTTGGTTTTTTGAGATAAATGCGTCATATTTGGACTCACTTTAAAGGTTGTTTTATAAAGATTACGAATAATATAATAATAAAATTAAAGTTGACATTAACAACTGAAAGTTTTTTTCACGACTAAACCCGAATGTTTCTAGTTTTCGTTCTAGTTTTAGTTCAATAAAAATATACAACATAGTAATATCTTATGCTAACTAGCGTTACTTACCACTACCACTAGAACTAACACTAGAGCGAGAACTAGAAACATTCGAATTTAGTCCCACGTCACTCAAGACGGCAAAACCCGAATATTTCTAGTTCTAGGTCTAGTGTTAGTTCAAGTTTTAATGCAATAAAAATATGCAACATCGTTTGTAAAATGGATAAGACGAGAGATGTTAATCTATTTGTAGAATCTCTTGAAGATAGATGGCCAAGGGCCGAAACTAGTTAGACTTAAATTCTATATAAAACAAAAGACATAAACTTTTAATTTTATACTAACATCTAGAAAACGACACTAACCCGAAATTGTAGGTTCATCTATTTTTTCTATTGTAGAATTTCTTGGTGTATCTAAGTCGGTTCTTAGACGTATGATGTAAATCGGACTTGAAATCGTATAACGTGATTGGCGCTTAGCTTTATCCTTTAAAGCAAATAATATTTAGGTCTTTCGGTATTCTGCATTTTTTCTAAGATAAGTTACACCTTTACCTACCAGACAGCATGATAATCTCTAAAAACGCGGTCCAATTCAGGAAGCAAATGCGTATAGTCGATACGTTTCCCGAAATAGTCAAGATCATCTCCCAGAACTACCTTGATAAGACTCTGATGAAGGAAATTCTTCCTTGGAGCCAATCTCACTTGAACGGACGCCCCTGGACACTCCAACAGGACTCAACCCCCACAAGACTATTACAAAATTGCAAGTTGGTTCCGCCACAGTGGTTGCATTCCTCAAGCGTCTGCGAGCCTGTATGAAGGCGAAGGGTGGATACTTCGAGCTTTGATTGTACGTTCTCGTTGGTGAGTGTTTGAATAAAATGTATGCCAAATTTCATGTCTCTATATGCTTCGGTTCTGTTTTTATCACTAGAAACCGAACACTGAACCGTGCTACCGGACATTTGTGACACATAAGTCTAAGTAAAAGTTAACTGTTACTGTTTCAGGACTGTTAGGTGTAGTTAATTTCGGGTGATATAGCTAGGTCTCTTTTGATTACGATTACCAAGTCTCTTATAGCTGTTCTAAATCTGTTAGATATAGTATCGGTTTTATAAGCGAACATCAACACTTAGCAGTTGTCTTTGTTTTTTGACATCGTTGGCATTTTTGCATGCAAAGGGCTCAGAATAATTACTTTTGTGTTTCCAAATTGATGTGCTTTTGGACATAAGAGTTATTATACAGGGTGCCCATTATGTATGGAATATTGTATATATCTTGGCAAGTATCAACTTTATAAAAAAACATTTTATACAAAAGTTGGTTAGTATTTTATTTGCCATAATAAGACACCATTCAATTGTTTTTATTTCAGAAAACAAATGAGCAACGAATAACATTTAATTTTTTTTAAATGGCAATGTACCCTTTTATTAGGCTTATTTGATAAATTTCTTTTCTCTTTATGATGACGTAAAATTTTTGTACCCTTACATCAGAAAATTTGTGCATAAAATGTAAAAATTGTTTATTAAGAAAATTTAACCAATAACATTAATCTAGATATTCGAGATCGTCAACTACCTCGAATTATTACCGTAAATTAAATCTACATACAAAATAAAACAAATAAACTAAAAATTAGTGTAAATGAAAATTATTAAACTTTGAAGACAAAACGAAATTAGCACTAAAATGGTTTTCACGACAATAAATGTTCAAAATGTTCACCATTAACCGCAAGGCAGTGGCCCAATCTATCATAAAAGGCTTGAAAAGAATTTCTTAACGATCTGGGAGAAATAGCTGCAGCTTCATCTTTTATTCGTTGCTCTAATTCTGTCAGATTTTGAGGTCGGTTTACATAAACTTTAGATTTTAAATATCCCCAGAAGAAGAAATCGCAAGGTGTAAGATCCGGAGATCGGAGTGGCCACTCTACAGACCCTCTTCTGCCTATCCAACGGGCCGGAAATACCGTATCTAAATATCGGCGTACATCTAAATGATAGTGTACATCTTGTTGAAAGATCATCAAGATTTTCTTGGCAAGCTGGGATAATTTGCTGTTGCAATAATTGTAAATAACGGTGACCAGTTAGAGTACCTCGAATAAAGAAAGGTCCAATTATGTGATCTGTACAAATTCCCACCCATACGTTTAATTTCTGTGGTGTTTGAGTATGATTTTGAATCATCCAATGGGGATTTTTAGCGGCCCAATATCGAGAATTTTGCTTATTTACATTACCATTTAAACAAAACGTAGCCTCGTCAGAGAAAACCATATTATTGAGAAAATTTGGATTGCTGTTGATTCGCTCCATCATAAATTCACAAAATTCAACACGTCGACCGTAGTCATCTTCGGATAATTCTTGCATTAAAGTCGGTTTGTACGGATGTAAATTTTCTGCATGTAATATTTTGTGTATTGAACCTTTACTTAGAGCATGGTTTAAACATAACTGACAAGTTGAAATGTTTGGATTTTCTTCGATTTCTATGAGAATATCGATCTTTTTATCTTCATCTGTTGCAGATCTCTGCGGACCAGTCTTTGGCAGATCTTTAACGTTACCAGTTTCCCTAAAACGTTTCGAAGTTTTGCTAACTACTGATTGAGTGATTGGTTCTCGATGTGGATAACGCTCATTGAAAATTTCACATACTTCTAATTGTGTTCGTTTGCGATCCCCATAACCGACCATAATTAAAATTTCTATGCGTTCAGTTTCTGTTAAATGAACCATTTTGCTTTTTTGATCTACCAACTTATTTAAATAAACAAGATTCTGTCACATTCAATAGCTTACATTCAATTGTTAGGACAAATAAGATTTCGGATATCTAGATTCATGTTATTGGCAAAATTAACTTAATAAACTGTTTTTACATTTTTTTCAAAAATTTTCTAGTATAAGGGTACTAAAATTTTACGTCATCGTAAAGAGAAAAAAAATCTCTATCAAATGAGCCTAACGAAAGGGTACATTGCCATTTAAAAAAAATTAAATGTTATTCGTTGCTCATTTGTTTTCTGAAATAAAAACAATTGAATGGTGTCTTATTATGGCAAATCAAATATTAAACAACTTTTGTATAAAATGTTTTTTTGTAAAGTTGATACTTACCAAGATATATACTATATTCCATACATAATGGGCACCCTGTATGTAGTACAATACTTCATACAATAAGTTACTACTGATTATGTAAAATGCTCACTTATTTGCTAGATAATATTTAGTTATAGTTCTAAATTTGTTCACAAACATTAAAGTAATTTTTATGAATTACTTTTGAGTACAATTGTGTTTTATTCTAGTTTTGTACCAAAATATTCAAAGGGATTTCAGGATTCTTTTCTATATCGGTGGTGTTAATGTTGTTTTGGAGGAAATATCACTGTTAAGAAGATTATACCTGTTATGTGTTACCAATTCGTGTAAGTTTTATAAATGGCGTTCATTGATATCTTGATTTAATGGTGATAAATGAGCTGCCTCTTGTTTCCCATTCATATTTACATAGGTTGAAGTTCACCTAGAAACGTCTACAACCTCCTTTAGTGGTTTTAATAGGATGAAAAGTAGTCGAATTTATCGTTAAACCTAAATATGAAGTGATACAAAATAAAAGACTTGATCGTAAGACTGTAACTTGTTGCTTGAAATACGTGAGTTTGCTTTGATTGCAAGATCTCGACCGAACATAGATTCTAAACGTGTACGAAATTCAATAAAGATTTCGATAACACAGGGTTTATCGATAATTTTAATAGTATTTAATAATTTTTCAGGAATAGTTAACCTATTTGAATGATTTCAGAGCAATTAATATTGTAAAGTGGAAATAAATTCTCATTATTTGAAAATAGATAAAAAAACTAACAACGTAACTACAAACGCTATCAATTATTATGACTTTTCCAACATTTTTGTTTAATATTTCCATTACTTCTTTATGTACCGACTTCAATATCACAAAAAGAAACAAAAAGAATATTCCGTGACCCTTAGGGTGAGATTACACAGATGCCGTGCGAGCTTGAATGTTAAACATAAAGCGCAAATTACTTACCACAACATAACCACACTCGACAACAGCGTACTATCTACTGATTGCAATGTATTAAATGGAATAGCGTAAAAGGATTGTTGTTCTTTATTGAAAATAAAAATACTTATTGTTTAATTTAAACATGTAATTTTGTAGTGAATTATGGAGTTTATTTACTAATAGAAATGGCGATGTCGATTGGATGGGCTATGTTTAAAAAATGGGAACAGGACTAAAATCTAGAAAATTTATTTTGAATGAGCTTCCGTCCGTTAATATGTGAGACATCGCCTTGTCCTATTAAACCCCGGCATTCTCCAAATATTTTTCAAAGATTGTTTTTGAAAGAACTAGCAAATCTTCATCGACGATATTACTAATAGTGTTCACCATTGACATGAGAATAAGTTTGTTTATTACAATATTTTCAAGACGGTTTTGACCGAAGCGGTTTAGAATGCCGAATCATCTCTGATTGGCAGTATACTGTGCAGTTTTTTTGTATGTTGATTATTCTTCTTTACACCAACTTTCATCTCACCTTACCACAAATTTCACTTAATCTAAAGACACACTGCGAAGTGAATTAACTGTAAAAATGAGCACCCGACTAGGTCCAGAGGATGCACAATAGCAATGGAACTTCAGAAAAGAAGATATAACTGCAAATTGTCCCTAATTAAATAACGTACGGAAATCTTATACCCAGAACATGCAACGGAAACCAACAAAGTCAGCACCTGTCAGCATCTGCCATCGACATCCGAATCATATACATATAATGGAGAGCTTCATCATGCTTTACATTATTATCTACAGAGCAAGATGAAAACATTAGATCGGATCAACAAAAACAAGACTCCATAAATTGGAAGCCAAATGCTAATAGCATTCTAAACAGTGGTGCAATCGGTTTAACAGATCAATCACTTCGAAAAATACTATCCAAATACAAAGAATAGACATCCAACCGAGAATAATCGGAATTAAGTCACTAATGCAAAAGTGTCGGTGCAGTTTGCTGCCCGCCAAGTCATAACACAAAAAAGAAAAATCCTAACTTTCCCGATAGTAGCATATAGGAGAATGATTTATTACTGATGAGGGCCAGGAAATTATCTTCAAACTACATAGAAGTAAAAGAGAACATTAAGATGGACTCCGACCACTCAGCCGTCAAACTAACGTTAAGTAAAAGGATTTTAAAATGACCAACCAGAGCTACTTTTACTATTAAATCTAGTGACTGGAAAAGTTTTCACATTGACCTCCAGAAGAAAATCAACCTAAATTAGTCTTTGAACGAGTCTTATATGTAACTACAAAAAAAGCTGAATATTTCACCTGTCTTACCCAATCAGCGGTGTACAATAACACTAAAGTGATAACGCACGTAATCAAAGGTGTAACTTATTTACTTTAACTCAAAGAACTAGTCGAAGAAAAACGAAGAGCTAGAAGAAGAAATGACCAATATTGTAACCCAAAGAACTAAAAATATTATACCAGTTACTCCTAAAGATATGGCAGATGAAATAAGAACTAACCTAGGCAACATTACCATGTTGCCAACGCCGGGAAAACAACTTAACGATGTTAGATCTTATAGACCGATTTCACTATATACCAACAATCTCAATAATAGAAACTAATAACCTAATCCCAAAATATCAATTTGGGTTCAGGCAAAAGCAGTCAACAATAAACCAAGTGTTTTTGTTATTCGGTCTCTGATGAATTCTATGTTGATTTTTTCTTTAGTCACATTTTCTTTAGTCATGTTTGTCCGCAGTTTCCAGACAACTAAGAAGTAGTCGGATCCCATATTAGTTGAGGTCAAGCTTCTCGTGTTCAGTATTTGTCTCTCTCGTCTCCGCGACCGACAAGATCTATTGTAACTTAAGCCCTCCAAAGGTTTGCGGCAAATGTAGGTCCTTGATGAGCCTTAGTATTGCTCCAGGGTCTTGTTCCTTTATGTCGGAAAATTTTGACTTATAGGCGGCCCCTGGCGAAGCATTCACACAGTATATGTCAGCAGTCTCTAACTTGTCGTTGCAAAGTCGACAAGTTTGATCCTCAGCTTGTCCAATATGGTCCAATATGGAAGAGGTGGTATTTTATTGGCGCATGGCCGGTCACGAAGCAACCTTAGGTCCCCTTTGCTGACGCATAAAAGCTGTTTGGTTTTGTTTTGCGACGGAGTTATCATACTCTTCGCCTGTCTGTGACCTGGAAGTTCTTTCCAGCGTAAGGCTACCTTTGACGCCTCCCAAATATTGATTGCCGGTTTTAAGTGTTTTTTTTTCTAGCCCACAGCCGGGTTGGGGTCCAATAAAGGGCGACCTGTCTGCTTTTTCATTGCACGCAATGTTTTTGTAACCTGAAACCAGTGATGCCATACGTATACGTTCCACTAAATGTACGGTCCAAAGATGAATACCGTACAAAAATGTACGATAATTTAGAAAATGCAGGATGGCGTTAGATGAGAAAAAACCAATGAGAAAAATGCCGTGAATTTCAGACAATATTTTCGTTGGTTATATTGACGTATACTATTCTTGTATATTCGTGTCTATTCTTGATTCTGATTCTGTGTTTTTATAATTTTCCGTTTGTGACCATATACAGGTGTTTCGAAACTCAACGTTAAGCGGGCACCGCGCGAGAGGCCAACCCATACGTGTTCTGATAAAAATAAGAAAAAAATTCCATGTCTCTTAGTTAAGTGATAATAGACACATTTTTGAAAATGTTAAAAATTGTTTCCGTAGATCATATCTTTAGGTACTATTATCAGAAATGTTTGTAACTTTATAGTGATTATTTAAATAATGTAACTTCAGCTTGAAAAATGGTTATGTCTGAGCTGAGAGGCAACTTAATCCGGCTATTTGGTCCACTAATGCCCATACCTACTCCGAATCCATCTGTCCTTGAAGCATTGGTATACCAGGCAAGGGTTCCTCTTTTGGGTTGCTCACCAACTCTTACTCTGCATCAACTTCAATGAAGAGCATGTTTTCATTGATAAGGCATTTAAAGCTGTCTCCTTTTGTATGTACAGGTGTACCGTTAAGGGTACGGAGCGGCTGTATCTTGACAACGGTAAGGCCTAGAGGTTTGGAAAAAAAATGCTTATTGGCAAAGTCCAAGAGAAATAGCTGGAAATTATTTTGAGGTTCGTTATTTGACCGCTAAGGGACGTAACTGCTATAGAGAAACATAAAATTCTCGCAATATCAGAAAGTTAGACGATGAGCTATAACTTTGACAACATTATTTAGTAGCTTGGATAATACCGCATCGCTTTTGTTTTGCGATATTTCTCATATTTGTCATAATAAGGGAGGAGGAGGCCAATGCTTTTTCAAATATTTACATTATAATATGTCCTGCACCATTCAACCGATTTGAATATTTTTGGTCTTGTTTAAAAGAGCATTTTATGATCTTTTAAAAAATATTTTCAGTAAGACCGTTCCGTTTAAAACAAATAAGCTAGAGGGCGTTATCTGCAGCGATTACATATTTTCGTGATTTTTAAAAAAAAATTAAATGGAACGGTACTATTTACTTCACAGACTTCTTAGTAACTATAAAATTTACTAAATATTAGTGAAAACCGCATCTCGATATCACCATCCGTTCTCGAATTATAAAAGAAAATATTAAATCTTAATCGGATCAAGTTACCTTAGCAAACAAATAAGAGAGCACAAAAATGTTATTACCTAGAACCTTCCTTCACACTTTATCCAAGATAGAACTGGTTCAAAACTACTTTTGAGGCGTGTTTAAAAGCCAACGGATCAATGAAATATCAACAGTGATAAAACAAATAACATAAATAAAACAAAA
This sequence comes from Onthophagus taurus, assembly GCF_000648695.1. Lineage (NCBI taxonomy): Eukaryota > Metazoa > Arthropoda > Insecta > Coleoptera > Scarabaeidae > Onthophagus > Onthophagus taurus. Next base: position 8,034 of record NW_019280740.1, on the reverse strand, counting down.
TAAACCTTAGAATAACTTAAATTTTTGGCAAAAATAGCTCACAAATGTTCGAAATGCCTTCCATAAACCTCGATACATATATTTAATCTAGTTTTGACGGAAAAAAACGCGGTTTAAGTTTCAGCCCTGAACATGTTTCTATATACAGTGTTACCCATTTGAAAGCGGAGCACCCTCATAAAATCTGTATTTATTACCCGATTTCGACAAATTTTTTTTTGGATTGTAGAGCGTAAGAAACTGTACCTTAAGTCAAAAAATCATATTTTTTTTTAAAAAGCCAAGGCCTACTATTTCACTTTTTAGGTGCAAAGAATGAAGAAATCATATTAGGAAATTTTTCAGAAAAAATCTGAGTACACCACTGCATTAAGCGCCTTTTGAAATGGGTATATACCATGTTTCATCAAAAATGGTTACAAATTAATACCGTTCAGATGATTGAAAAATATAATTTTTTATCAATCAATTTCATCTGTAACAAATATAAATAGTTCTTTTGTAATTCACTACGGTAATGAAAGTTCTAACAGTACTCAAACGGGTGCTGTAATGAGACTCCTTACGGCATCGGATCCGTAATGAAATTTTAGTAACATTTTATGGAGCCAGTTCAAGTTGGTGACATTGCGTCATTAATTTTTCTAGATGTCAATGTGACAATTTTTGTCTATGGATGTTTAAACACGTTCTTAGCATTGAATAGAAGGTCCACAATGATGAGGACATTGAACACTGAGCAATTTCTCTTATTTTGGGAGGTGTACATGAAACATTTTTTCAGGTGAATACATTTTGTGTTTTGACAGTTTCTAATTGTCAATTCAAATTTCTATTTTCAAGTGTTACGGTGTTACCAACTGCTGCATACTTATTTCCCTACATTGTTAAAATTTATTTTATTTTTGTTAAAAAAATGGATAAAAACGTGAATTACAAAAAATAGCATAAAAAACACGTTTCATAAGACTTAAAGCACTCATTCATTAAAAAACTCGTGGCTTCGCCACTCGTTTTTCAACTTGAATTCGTGCAGTTCAAGCGTGTCTTACGAAACTTGTTTTTTAATATACTATTGTATTATTGTCTGCATTTTATTAACTTTTTTGTCATGGTTTACTAGATCAAATCAAATAAATTCATAAAAAATGATATTTTTCAATTATCTGAACGGTGTTAATTTGTAACCATTTTTGATGAAACATGGTATATACCCATTTCAAAAGGCGCTTAATGCAGTGGTGTACTCAGATTTTTTCTAAAAAGGTAAAATAGTAGACCTTGGCTTTTCTAAGAAAAACATGACTCTTTGTCCGAAGGTACAGTTTTTTATGGTCTACAATTCAAAAGAAAAATTGTCGAAATCGGATAACAAATACAAATTTTACGAGGGTGCTCCGCTTTCAATTGGGTCACACTGTATACAGGGTGTATCTGAATGACTGTAACAAATTTCAAGGGGTGATTCTTTAGTGAATTTTAAGGGTACTTTGATATATGAACCATGGGCGACTTCGGCTCCCCTAAGGAGCTACACCCCTCCAAAAATGGCGGAAAATTTTGGTTTAATTTTTTTTTCTCAAAAACTATAAACGCTAGGAAAATGAAATTTGGGGAATATGTTTAACTCATAATAGAGCACGATTTCACCCTATTTGTACTTTCAACCTACCCTTCTAAACTACTAAACGTAACCACCCCCGTTCAATTTATGTCTAGATTTTTGTTATGAAGATGATACATACATCGGAAAAATTTCAGTTAGATAGATAAAACTATTCTAAAACTTTTTTGTCTCTCTGATGTTCTTCGAAAATTTAATAATTTCTGAGAAAAAAAAATAATTAAGCAAACACTAACTGTTAAGCTGTAGGGTTGTTAATCGAAAGTTGGAATGAATTTTTAATGGAAAAATCTTAGTAGGCTTTGTAATCTTTGTCAGAAATATTTTTGACGTTTAAATGTCAGTGGTTTTCGTACTATTATTATTGTTTTATTTAAAATTTTGAAACGTCGAGTGAACGAGCGTAAATGCGATAGAACTTTATTTAAAAATTAATTTGAAAAACAATAATAATAATAAGAAAAACACTGACATTTAAACGTCAAAAATATTTCTGACAAAGATTGCAAAGCTTACTAAGATTTTTTCATTAAAAATTCATTCCAACTTTTGATCGACAACCCCGTTGTTTAACGTGCAGTGCTTGATTTATTATTTTTTTTCTCAAAAATTAGTCGTTTTTGGACAAATTTTAGAGAGACAAAAAAGTTTTAGGATACTTTCATCTACCTAGATACAAATTTTTTAATGTATTTATCATCTGCATAAAAAAAATATTAGCAATAATGTGAAGGGGGTGGTTACGTTTAGTAGTTTAGAAGGGTAGGTTGAAAGTACAAGTAGGGTCAAAACATGCCCTATTATGAGTTCAACATATTCCCCAAATTTCATTTTCCTAGCGTTTATAGTTTTTGAGAAAAACAAATTAAAGCAAAATTTTTCGCCATTTTTGGAGGGGTGTAGCTCCTTAGGGGAGCCGAACTCGCCCATGGTTCATATATCAAAGTACCCTTAAAATTCACTAAAGAATCACCCCTTGAAGTTTGTTGCAGTCATTCAGATACACCCTGTATATGTTTCTATAAAATCAAATTTTATAAAAAATCAAATAATTCAAATATACGCTATTCGAGATTAAAAATTTTTAAGACTTTAAGAAGATTAATTTAATTTAGTTTTAAGAAAATAATATCTAGAACCAATGGGCAAATTTGGGTGTTATTATAGGCTATCTCAGAAACTATAAGAGATACGAAAAAAGTAGATGCCATGTCTCGGTCTCTTTTTCCGAGACTAATCCAATCCCGCAAAAACCAAATCTCTATCTTCTTTTGTTTTTATGTTATAGCCGAAAAGTCAAATTTTAGCGATTTCGAAAAATGCTCATATTTCATTTATTTTTGAAATTAGATAAATGGGGTTAATACATTCTACAGGCACTTTTTTGAGTAGAATATACTGTCGTTGAAAAATTTTAAACATAGCTGATAATTTTTGAGATATAACATAAACTTGTATTTTTTTAAATACAAACTATGGTTGATTATGATGTTATGGAACAGAGCATATTTTTAGCTTTCCAATGATGTATCGCACGCATGATGTATCTGCAGAAAATAAGTGTTTTTTTCAATTCTGAAATATTAACGATTAAAATTTAAATTTTTAATTATAGTAGGCGAGGAAAACGCTAAATGCTACTTAGTTACTATAGCAACGTGAGTTTACGTAACGAGTTTCCCGTTTAAGAAGTTCCGCATTATCTTTAAATAAAACGATAAAATTAAATATAGAATATATTGGAGTCCGCTTTGAAGATGATACGTAAGTCTTCATACCCATAAGTCCGCTCCCAGTTTATGATCCCTAATTGCCTCTATCTCACCCAATTTCAAAAGAAAAGATTGCTGATATCAAAAAATTTCTAAATCTTATGTTTGGGGAAAACTGGGAAAATACTACCGAAGATTTCATTCATTGATTCCGAACTGTTCTAACCAGCAAGTTTAGTAGAAGAAGATGGCAGTTTGTGACTGTTTAGTTCCTGAAGTTGTTGTTCATATTAATTATTCATTAATACATTTCTTGTATTTTTAATAAACAAACTTTACTTGCTAACCATTTTTTATTGGTGAACAAAGTCAGGGATAAGATGTTGAGAAATTTAAATTAACTATTCAAAGTTTTTATTCGTTGGTACAAAACCAACTTTATCCTGAATAATAGCACAAAACCACCTTTATTCTGTCATATTCGTGCAAAACCATATATTATAGCCACTAGGTAGTATTTATTGTCCGGACCCGCCTACTATAATCAAAATTTTGAATAATTTGGCGCTTACTATTTTGGAATTGAAAATTAACACTTATTTTCTGCAAGGACACCATACATGCGATACATCATTGGAAAGGTAAAAGTATGCTCTTTTCAGTAACATCATAATCAAGTATAGTTTGTATTTAAAACAACACAACTTTGTGTTGTATCTCAAAAATCATCAAGTATATTTAAAATTTTTCAACGGCAGTATATTCTACTTAAAAAAGTGTCTTAAGAACGTATCAACCCCATTTCTCTAAATTTAAAAATAAATGAGAGATTGTGTGTTTGCGGAATTGGATTAATCTCGAAAAAAGAGACCGGGACATGGCACCTACTTTTTTCGTATCTCTTATAATTTCTGAGATAGCCTATAATAACACCCAAATTTGCCCACCCTGTACCTACTCGTAATTTAATTTTTGTCCTTCTGAAGATGATTTAATATAAACCGAAACCGGTAAAGGAAATAAATAAGAAGAATTCCATTTTAAAGTGCAACAAAAATGTTTATTTAATCATCAATAATAATAGTTGTCTGTTATCATAATTCAAAAATAATGACTGCCGAAATTACTATGACAAAGTCAAGCCTCTCATGAGGGTTAATACTTTGCCTTATATTGGTATTCTAATTTCTTTTTCCACAACGTTTCAAGGTTAATTCATTAAGGCTCACTTTTACCACCTCTAGTTAAAGTGGTTGTTAACTTTAACTAATGGTTAGCGCAAAAATCGGCTTTTACCACCATATTTACCTTGTTGATAGCGCTAACTAACACATCTAACCACGAACGAGGAGGTATTATATATGTATAGTACCTAGTTTTTATCAGTAGAAGAATTAATAATTCTGCTATTTTTTTTTTAGAAATTCTGCAATCCCTGTTTCAAATAGATTGTTGCTTAATTTAAGATTTTTTTGCTACAGGCAACATGTTATTGGATGTAGCTGACTTTTGTGGAATCAGCGAATCATTAGCTTCAGGTCAATAATAGAAGATTAGTAGTTATCAATTATTTTCGGAACTTATAAAAATAAACTTTATTATTAAAAAAAATAATAAAGAAAAGCGTTATTTACAATAAATATGTACATTATTATTATTTAAATATCGTCAACAAGTATTTAAAAAATAGATTAACTGTCTTTTTCTTTTCTTAATTTTTTTAGCTCCACTTCTTTTTTCAAATTTATCACTTCCATCTCTTTCCTTCTCATTTTCTAACATTAATGTTGTTAACTCTAATCTTTTCTTTAATAACTCATTATAGGTATCCTGGACAACTTTATTGGACACTACACCATATAAAGCAGATCAATTTTTTATAAATACATAGTAGGTTAGTTAGTATTTTGATTGTACTTTTACCTTTCCTTGTTGTTTGCAAAACCCAAACGTTATTTTCCACGTACTAACGTGGCTATTTTCATTCTCGAGGACATTTTTATGATGCGCCACCAAGTCAAAATTTGCCCCTCGAATACGCTTTTCGGTCTGATTTGCGGTTTTTATTTTTTCGTGATCGTTAATTGCCACTAACAGAACTGACAGGTTTATGAGAATTACCCACGAATTACCGACCATTACCGACGGACAAAGGAGATTGAAACCTACAGGTATTACAATACCTCTTTTACACGTGGTCACCAACAGTCATTATAATATTCCCCTAGATTTTTACGTTAACTACCACATAGTCTATCCATTAGTTAGATCGAAATGGTAAAAGTCGTTTCGCAGTTAACTAATAGATAAACGTTATCGTATAGTTAGACTAACGACCAGTTTAACTAGAGGTGGTAAAAGCGGGCCTAAGTAAATTAAGCTCCTCTTTCTCCACTTTTTTGGTTTTTCCTTTTTAAGTATGTAGTATGTACTTACAGACAAGATAAATATAAGAAACAGAAGAAAATAATCATCCACATTGCGAAAATTAAATACCTATTATAGCACGGACTACCGCGGCAGAGTCAAGTGATTGGAACGTTCGTAAATAAATGAAACGTAATGATCTCCGAAATTAATACTCAGTTTTTGATCACTCTATTTGGAATATACGAAACTCTATGGACGATTTTGTATCACGTTACTAAAAAATATAAAATTTTGATTTGTTATTTTGTTTATAATACTATAGCATCCGATATTGATATAAGTGAAAATAAAAATATAATAATGCTTCAAAAAAAGAAAAAGTATATAGAATAGTAATAAAATCACATAAAAACAATCTTGAGTAACTTTTGATATCAGATATTTCGATTTTTTGCTTAAAACGTCACTATTTCGGTCACTGTATAAATGTACACGGTTTTTGCAATCAAGTATACATCAAAATAAAGAGTTGGATAACGGTTGCGCAACCGTTAGAGAAGGACAAAAACTGCGTACTGCCCTCGGAAATCGACCAATCAGATCGGCCGGTCGCGATTTAGACCTACCTTTGTCATCAATGGGTTATGGCCGAGTCCATCTGATGACCGTAGGGGCGTCGCCATCTTTCTTTATTCACAATTTATCCTGAAAAATCATCAAAAAATCAGCGAAAACTCATCACGAAACGAATCCGATTATTATTTAAATCTCAAAACGAATCCTTTTACCATTTCGATTCGTTTAAAAACATTTTTTAACCGGAAAATGCAACCTTCCACCCCTGCTATAGTAAGAATGAACTCGTTCCTCACGTAACTGCAGCTGACTGTACGTACTCGATGTAGTACTATTCGGTCACTCGAGGAGTGAGCACGGTTTGTTTTATAGGTTAGGATCGGTTTTTTTGCGGGTTGAAATGTCAAACGATTTGTGGTGTTGATTATTCGGATTTTTGCGTGCAACTTAACCTAAGGAAATGTGTGTTTGAATAGGCGTTTTTACCTGGAGATTTTAAGAATTGGGAATTTTGAATTGAAATTATTATTAATCGTGGCTACTCAAAATAGTGGTGCTCCTTTTAGGAGACGAAACATGCTCAAGTTTTTGACACATAAACTGAAAACACAGTCGATTAACGAGGAAAACCCTGTCGAAAAGGTAAATGAGGGAAATAGAATCGTAATAAGAGGTAATAATAGTAAAATCGGTTGTGGAATAACCTCGGCGAAGGTCACACCGAAACATGGCTACGTTTTAATGGTTCGGTTGTGGAACAAAGGAGGTAGTTTTCCCCAGTGGTTTTCCACGAGATAATCAATCGATTTTCAACAAATTCATTTCAATATATCTTTAATAACGTTTATTTTACAATTTCAAATGGAAATTATAACCTCAATGTTGGGATTTTCTCTAAAAATTAATTCTAAAAACATAAACCGGTTAAAACATGGCGACTCTTTCAGGTTTTTTAAGAGTAAATAATCGTTTACTTTCTCTGTGTTGCTTAGGCCGATGAGAATCACGATTCCGGGACAGAATCGGATGACGAAACCGAGGATCAGGATTTTTCAACCCCAGGTAAGTTAAATAAAGCAATAAATTTTTGTTTTAAACGGACCGATTAAAACCACTTAAAGTGAACTTGAATTAAAACACTCCAAGTATTATTTTTTTTCTCGTTCTGACCTTGACTTTTCATAACAACCATAACCTCCAAACGTGACAATTACGCTTATGTAACGGTTGGTTTCCGCAAATAGCGCAAATATCCCAGGAATCGGCTTGATTTTAATACACTTTGAATCAACTTTAAACGAATTGATAATGATTTTTGAATTGAGCAAAATAATTTGTTATTTTACTCTTTAAGATGATTGCTCAAATTCTCTTCAATTGCCCTAATGGGCAATAAACTTGCAAAACTATTTATAATTATATTTTATCTAAAAGTATGAGGTTTTACAATTATTGCTATTTATTTTTGTTTTATTTTTTCTTGTTGACAATTTTATGCAAATTGCTTCCTTTATATTTTCAAATGTAAATAATAAAGTGTTTGTAAGGTGGAACTAAACCTAGAACTAGAAAGTGTTTGACTTGGTCTTATTGAAATCTATGGTGTTCCTTTTTGTGGCAATGTTCTGACTGGTGTGAAGTTATCCATAAATCCCAGCAATAAACTTAAAACATTAATAATTCCGTAACCAATACGATTTGGGTAACCAAATTTCACACACAGGTCACTCTTACCCTCAAGAACAGCTAACC
>NW_019280739.1:288741-301044 GCF_000648695.1 Onthophagus taurus | reverse complement strand
GGATCTAGAGCACTAACGGTTTTTTAGACATGTTTCACAAATATTCTATCACACGAAATTACAAATAGTATTATTTTACAATACGCAAACGTATCTTGGAGTCACTCACAACCCCAAATAATTTTTATTGAGAAAACGATAATCGGCAACGTAAGGTTCACTGCACGTGTTTACACTATTCACAGTCTACTAACCTTACCTAAACTATCATCGCCACCAAGCACGAAATAAGAATATAAGCGAAAAAATTCAATTCTATTGGGGTCACACGTAACCCCGGTAGACCTTCTAGGGTTAAATATTAAAAATCACTAGAATCAAATTACATATTGAAAATCATTAGAATCAACTTACATACTTATTAAAAATCATTGGAATCAACTTACCTATCAAAAATCATTAAAATCAACGTACATATTAAAAATCATTAGAATCAATATACATATTAAAATCAATAGAATCAACTTACATATTAAAAATCATTAGAATCAGCTTACAATAAGTTCAGTGAAGACCAAAGGCATCAAATATGGTTCCAACATGATGGTGCTCCACTTCATTTTTCTGCCCGAAATTTTAGAAATTAACAAACACTAAAATAACAATAACTTCGAATTATTAAATGATCAGCTTCAATTATATAATAAACCTGTTTTTACGTCTCTAAGGCACGTTACTACCATCTTTTAGTTAAATTTATCTAATAGATAAACCCATCTACTAGCCAATGAGAGCGCGTAAAATAGCCGTAACCATGGTAATAATCCCTTAGATAGCTTAACCAGAAGATGGTAGTAACGAGCCTAAGGTCCATTACTACCATCTTTTAGTTAAATTTATCTTATAGATAAACCCATCTACTAGCCAATCAGAGCGCGTGAAATAGCTGTAACCGTAGCAATAATCCCTTAGATAGCTTAACCAGAAGATGGTAGTAACGAGCCTAAGAGATCACAAAACATTTATATAACATGTTTATTCGCCCTGCCGGTTTAAAACCCGCTCAAGTCCTTTCCCAGTTCCTTCGTTCTTGTCTCGCCGTCGACATCTTTTCGTTTGTGACAAAATTTTTATTTTAATTTGATGTCGTACGTTAATTTTATTCTTTGTTATATTGTGAATGTTTTTTGAAATTTTAACGTGTTCATATCTTTTAAAGAAAAGTTTTTCTTCGAGATAATGTTTTTCATTTGAGTTTTTCGCTTTTCATGTATACAGGTGATTCACATAAGAACCGACACAGAGCAGGGACATGTAGAGGACAATAAATTAAGATGATTTAACGCAACTTATCTCTATACTAAGTTGTACCTCTGAGAAATTATAGGCCTTCAAAGTTGGGTCTTAAATTTTTAAAACATTCAATATCTTCGTAATACATTAAGCTAGAAAAACCAAATTTGGTATACGTTATGAGTGTACCGAGGGTATTAATTGGTAGCAAGGGTGGTTTTCAAGGAAATACCTCACCCATTTTGGTTCCACAGAAGTAGATGGAAATAACACCCTTAAAATCTCCACTGATAGTTCGTGTAGACGGACTGGTGCAGAAGCGGGAATATTTTTTAACGATTTACAGCTCCGTCTCCTCATATCACTTGGAGAAGGCATCACCGTCAAGCAGGTGGAATTAGTCGCTATAAAATTTGCTGCTAACTACATTGTTAGCTCCAATTACAGAGGTACCTACTACGGATGGCATCAGAGACACACCTCTGAGCTGTATCCTAGCCTTTGGTAACTCTTTAGGGTGGTCGATATAATCGGAGTGAGTGTTGGAAGGATGCACAAGGGGCCCGTTGGGGCCTAAGTGCTGTGCATTGCATGCGCTCCTCTTCTCTTACATACATACACATACATAGACCTAGAACTAGAAACGTTCGGTTTTAGCCTCACGTCTCTCAAGACGGCTAAACCCGAATGATTCTAGGTCTAGGTCTTGTGTTAGTTGTAGTGATAATGTAAAACTAGAACTAACACTAGACCTAGAACATAACGGGTTTAACCCAACCCGGAATTTACAACCCACCCTCTGCTCCATGCCCAACCCGACATTTAAGAAATTCGCACTGGTTTAAATATTAATTAACCTAACTCAGAGAGGAATTTCTACACAAAATTCTGAAATAAATCGGTAAATTGAGTAGATCCGAATGTAACGTTTAAAGAGGGGGCCCTACCCCCTCTAAAAAAATATGTCGCATTTATAATGAAAGGGACACAGAAAGATATTACTCAACAGAAGCATAGTTTCAGTAAATAGTCTTCAGCCAGTAGTATTGTAATCTCCAAGCACTTAGTAGTGTTTCGGCAGCAGTGTTTGCCAATAATATCTAGCTTTCTCCAAGGAATTAGTAATCTTTCCAACAATATTTAGCATTCTGAAAGTAGTTAATAGTCTTTTGAAAACAGTATCTTGTCTTTCCAAGCAGATAATAGTTTCTCCCAGCAGTATTTAGTCTTCTTATTAAAGCGGTAAGTAGTCTTATGGAAGCCGTATCTCGTTTTTCCTATCAGTTTGTAGTTGTTTATTAGCACTATTTAATCTTCTCCAAGCAGATTATAATCTTTTCCACCAGTATCTAGCATTTTGGAAGCAGTAGGTACCTTTTTTGGAAAGCATATATCTTCTTTCTAAGTAGTTATTAGTCTTTTCCAGTTGTATTTAGCATTCTGGCAGCATTAGGTAGCTTTTTGGGAAGCATATCTCTTCTTTCCAAGCAGTTATTAGTTTTTTCCAGCAGTATCTAACATTCTGGAAACAGCAGGTTGCTTTTTGAAAACCATATCTCTTTTCCAAACAATTATTGAAGTCTTTGAAAGCAATAAGTAGTCTTGGAAGCAGTATTCCGCCTGTCCAAGTAGGTCAAAACCTTTAACAGCAGTGTTTAGCGTTCTGGAAGCAAACACTGTTTTGAAAACAGTATCTAGTCTTTTCCAAGTAAGTTGTGATCTTTTCCTGTAGTATGTAGCATTTTAGAAGCAGTAGGTAACTTTTTGTAATAGTATTTCATCCTTTCCCCGCAGTTATTAGTCTTTTACTAGCAGTATTTAATCTTTTGATAGCAATAATTAGTCTTTTGCCAACAGTATCTAGCATTCAGGACCCAATAAGTTAAAGAGGTAGGGCATCAGGTATAGATTTTAGGTTATCTTTTATTTATAGATGGTAAACAACGACATTTAAGTCGTTGTGCCTCGAAAACCACCTGAAAATATGCGTTTTAACCAAATGTGCTGCGAAAATACATTAGTATATCGTTGAGTGATTTTTCGGTAAGTTTAGCACTTTTTCGCACTGAGTGATTTTACGTCGATTAAAAAAAATTGCCGATTTTTAAGCGACATGATGATTCTTGAATTATACCTTTTTTTACAGATTTTTTCAGGGGGAAACATGATTTAGACGGTCGAAAATTACATGATATTGCCCATTTTTTTGCCCTTAAATTATAGTAATCTATTTACATACTTTATAGATGTTTTATTTGTAATTGTCTCTACTGCGTACACGATAGCGTGTATTCCTTTTATCTGAAAGGTCTAAACCAAAGATATTTTCAATAATTATGAAATAATATAGTATTTGAACTAAAAAAAATAATAAGAAATCGAAAATTTTAGAAATTCTTCAAGATTAAAGAAAAATCTGTTTTTATCCTAAAAAATATAACAATGATTTAGGAAGAATATGGTTTAATATAATTTGCAATGTTTTCTAGTTCTCGGTCTAGTGTTAGTTCTAATGTTAGGGTTACTTCTAGTTTTAGTTTTTAGTCAACTTTAAAGTGATGTATATATCTCATTAAACTAAAACTAGCACTAACACAAGACATAGAACTAGAATCATTCGGGTTTACCCGCACGTCTTTCAAGACGGCTAAACCCGAATGATTCTAGTTCTAGGGCTTGTGTTAGTTCTAGCGATAGTGCAATATTAGAACTAACACAAGACCGAGAACTAGAAACATTCGGATTTAGCCGCACGTCTTTCAAGACGGCTAAACCCGAATGATTCTAGTTCTAGGTCTTGTGTTAGTTCTAGAGATAGTGCAATATTAGAACTAACGCTAGACCGAGAACTGGAAACATTCGGATTTAGCCGCAGGTCTTTCAAGACGGCTAAACCCGAATGTTTCTAGTTCGAGGTCTAATGTTAGTTCTAGTAATAGTGCTAGTGTAAAACTAGAACTAACACTAGACATAGAACTAGAATCATTCGGGTTTAGCCGTTTTATGAGACAATCGGCTAAAGCTGAATATTTCTAGTTCTAGGTCTAATGATTCTGTAAGGTAAATAAATAGATCTAAATAGGTCTAACTAGAATCATTCGGGTTTAGCCGTCTTTAGACTTGCGGCTAAACCCTAATGATTCTTGTTTTAGATATAGTGTTAGTTCTATACAGGGTGTCTCACGTAACTGGTTCGTTAGAACTTTTTTAGGTTCTAGTATTTGTACAGTTTTGAAATTTTGGTACTATGGGTTGTTCAGTCGAAACTTTCGATCTAAAATATTTTCAAGATGGCTGCCACTTCCGGTCTACCGGAAGTAGACCATAACTTCGTTATTTTAAATGGAATGCTATAGTTTTTATTGCACCTTTTGTACGTAAAAAAATATGTTGACTTTCATAAAAGTTATTGGTACCTAGCGTTTTTCGTTTTCGAGTTATTTTGATTTTAAGGTTTTTTGGCACTTTAAAACCCTATATCCCAGCCAACGTTCATTCAAAAAAGCTCTAAATTGGCACGATTACTCGTCAGATGCTCTCAAATAGATTGTCATATATTGTATCAGAGTATCTTATACAGGCTGGTCAGAAATTGAATTACCGTTTCTCCATATTCAATGGGGAGAAAGTCGAAAATTTTAAATGGAACGCCTTATATTTTATTAGCCCACACGAAAGGGAATTTAATTCTCTACAATTTATCTATAAACATTCCTATACTTATTTATTGTAGTTTCTCTCATATTCGTAAATTTATCAAAACATGCAGAAAATGCAGGAAACCGTTTGCATTTTTATTAGAAGGCCATAACATTTTGATAGTTTTTTGTTTAATTTATTTCTATTATTATTTGTACTATTAACTACGATTCATAATCTTTTAGTTTACTAGCTTTTATTTAGCAAAAATAACAAACAGAAGATCAAATAAATGAAACTATTAAAACAAAAAGTTAATGACAAAAATTAGTTTTGAATAAAAATATAAATTTATAATATAAATTTGTTATTAAATTGAATTTGGAAATGCAATTAAATACGTTAAAATATTTATTTCGTGGTCTTGATCACTGGTGACCGGAAATATGCGATTTCTTTTGGTCTCGATATATCCAGAACTAATAAATTCTTTATCAATTTATTGAAATTTTTCCTCGTGATGGGCGTTAGGTTTGTTGATGGTCGTCTTGTCCAAAAGTTTATTACATTCGCCATCAATACAAAATAAATTTCAAATATCGGCTTTGGAATAATTTACCATGATGTTCAATAACTTACAGCCGTCGTCAAATGTAACTAATGGCAACAATAATACAAACATGAACCAAAAACTATCAACATTCCATAGCTTTCTAATAAAAAAAACCTGCATTTCGTGCATGTTTTAATAAATGTCGCAATATGAGGCAAACTACAATAAATAGGTATGGGAATGTGTATAGATAATTTGTAGAGAATTAAATTCTCTTCCTGATAGCCTAAAAAAATATAGGGCTTTCCATTTAAAATTTTCGACTTTCTCGCCATTGAATATGGAGAAACAGTAATTCAATTTTTGACCAGCCTGTATAAGATACTCCGATACAAGAAATGGCAATCTATTTGACAACATCTAAAGAGTAATCGTGCCAAAGTAGATCTTTTTTGAATGAACTTTGGCTGAGATATGGAGTTTTAAAGAGCATGTTGAAATTTATCAAAAAAAGTTTAAAACCAAAATAACTCGAAAACAAAAAACGCTAAGTACCAATAACTTTTATCAAAGTCAACCTATTTTTTTACGTACAATTAAACTGTGTAGTAAAAACTATAGCATTTCATTTAAAATAGCGAAGTTATGGTCTACTTCCGGTAGACCGGAAGTGGCGGCCCAACCCAACCCATGCTACCAAAATTTCAAATCTTTACGAATAGTGGAAGATGAAAAAGTTCTAACGAAACAGTTACGTGAGACACCTGTATAGTAACAGTGCTAGTGTAAAACTAGAACTAACACTAGACCTAGCACTAGAAAGTTTCGGGTTTAGCCGTACGTCTGAGGACGCACGGCTAAACCCGAATGTTTCTTGTTCTAGGTCTAGTGTTAGTTCTAATTTTAATTGTTAAACAGCGATAAATTATTGTATATTTTGATTGTACTAAAAGTAGAACTAACACTAGACCAAAAACTGGAATCATTCGGCTTTAGCCGTCTTATGAGACGCTTGGCTAAACCCGAATGTTTCTAGTTCTAGGTCTAATGTTAGTTCTAGTGACAGTGCAAGTGTAAAACTAGAACTAACACTATACCTAGAACTAGAATCATTCGGGTTTAGCCGTCTTTAGAGACGTGTAGCTAAACCCGAATGATTCTAGTTCAAGATATAGTGTTAGTTATACATAGTATAGTTTCCGATATTTCTGGTGGTTTTTCTGACTTAATTGCAGTCATATAACGAACAGAGGTGGGGTTGTATACAGGTAGTTTACGAACCCCAAACTTTGGCGTGAGTCGTTCAGGTCCGCATTAACGAAAATTTCAATAACTAATAACAATATTTAAAAACTTAAATATCATTACCTTGTGTGAAAATACAATTTATTTAAATCTATCAAAAAGTACATTTGCTTAAATAATTTATAATTATTATTATATATTTTATTATGTATCTTTTCACAAAATATGTTTTATTTTTTATATTATTATTATTTATTTGTCTTTGTATCCAGTTTACAGAAAGAAATTATAGAGAAATTAATAGTAAACACTATGTATATAACGTAAACAAAAACAAAAACTCCCGTAACACTTAAAACAATTAACAAATAATACTTGCTTTTTTTTGTAAAATCATTTAAGTATAAGTAAATTTATATTCTTTACTACATTTCTGTTTTATTTTGTTGAATTTTAAATAAAATGAAAAAGAAGTGCGTCCCTGGACCTAGTTCACTAGGAGGACCTATCATAAATCACGTCCAGGTACTTTTTCGGGGTGGTAATTACTACCACTACTGTTTCTGAGGGTCATAAAAACCACCATAAATATCGGAAACTATAACGGTGCTAGTGTAAAACTTAATTAACACTAGACCTAGAACTAGAATCATTTGGGTTTAGGCGTACGTCTCTTAAAACGGCTAAACCCGAAACTTTCTAATTCTAGGTCTAGTTTAGTTCTAGTTTTAGTTAAATGAAAAATATACGACAATCTAATGCTGAATAACATCTAAAACTAGATCTAGAACTAGAAATATTGGCGTTAGATTGTTGTATACTTTTCATAGAACCAAAACTAGAACGAAAACTAGACCTAGAACTATAAAGTTTCGGATTTAATATAGGAATGTGTTGTGTTAAAAAATTCTAAACCTATTTTTTTTTTTAGAATTTTTTGTATTTATTCATTGTATAAATCTCACAATTAAATAAAGTAGGCACCTAATTAAACTGTTGATAACATTAATATTAAAAAACAATTTTCGAACACAATTTTTTATCATAAAAAAATCATTCGAAACATTGCGAAAAATTATACACAGTAAATAAATCTATATTAATAATAATAACTAAGAAATAGATGCACATACGTTCAGTTGTGTTCCTTCGGGTGCTCACCTTAATTTTACATTTTTATTCATAATAATAAAATTTTATCTCTTCTACTACATTATGTATTTTTTTTTTAATATAATTCAAAGAAGGAACACAACTGAGGTTATAATAATAAAATCTTATCGTTATAAATACAGGTAAATAAGAATTGTTTCCCTACTTTTAGGGTTTTAATATTTTTTTTTTGCGTTTACTTATCAATAGTAAAAACTAAAAGTATTCTCCGAGCACTTGTTATTCACACAAAAAACACACATTTTGAACAAAAACATAATGAAACAATAATAATGCACAAATAAAATTAAAAATGCAACAGTACGTCGAAAAATAATAAAAATGTGATTTTTTTGGGCGTCCACAGAAATACAGAAACACCATCAAGGCGCAATTCCGTATTTTCGTAATTTGTACCCAAGGTTTAATAATAAAAATATTTTTCCAAAAATTTGTTCTTTATTTTTAGTTTTTCTTTGTTACATTTTAATTATTTTATTTTTAAAATACAAATAAATTCATATTCTTTTTTTTTTTTTATTTATTTTTGTGTGTACTGTGTGCGTCTTCTTCTTTAAAAAATATAAAATATTAAAAAAAAAAAAATAGACTCAAACAAACACAGATTTTGCTACTAGTGCGTTTATTTCCTTGTTCTTTTAGTCTTACGCGGTTCTAGCGGCACCGGTTCCTCCTGCTTTTGTTTTGTTTTCTTTGGTATTGTACCTGTTTTTGAAGCAGCTTTTGATTGAACCGGTGCTTTTACTTCTTCGTCTTTTTTTTCTGAAATTAAAAAAAAAATGTTTTTCGTAAACTCACAACTTATTAAAGTTGAAGTCGATCTCGAATGCATAAGTATCATTTTAATCAGTCATTTCATTACCTGGTTTTTTAGATGTGGGTTCTTTTATAGCAAGCCGTTTTGCAACTTTTGCTAAAGCCCTCGCTTTCTTTGAATCAACAACTGGTTGTTCTTCAATGTCCCCTCTGTCTATCTTATCATGCCTCCGTTTTGCACGTTCCGACCGTGACAAACCGGAAGTGGTCCCCTCCTTTCTTTCAACAGTCACCGTCGCTGGGGTTGGTTTCCGTTTCACACTTTCCTTTTCAACAGGTTCTTTAGGTTTTGGTTGCGCAGCAACCACATTTTCCTCGCGATTTTCATTTCGTTTTTTCGCCTTCCCCGGCAATTTTTGACGAGTTCTAGAAGGACTTCTTGCCGGATGTTTTCGCACTGCGGGTTTCCCTTCTGGTTTCTGTAATTGGCTTTCTTCTTTATACAGAGACAAATCTACTATTAGAAAATTTAAAAAAGAAGGGATTTTGTTAGATTGGGGTACTTTTATTGTAGTTGAAGATCTTACGTCCATCAGGATGTTCTTCAGTTGGCGATGGAGGTACTGCTTCACCTTTTTCCACCGCTAAAGCTCTTTTTAAGATGCTATCTGTTCGATTTTTTTCTGTTGGTGGTAATCTAAATTTTACTTTGTTGACTCGTGATAGTTCTAAATTTGTTAAGATGCAATCTACATCTGAAATAAGTTAAGGAAACGTTATTATTCAACCCACTCTGATATCAATTATAAAATTTTAATTTGAAATAGATATCACAAAAATCAACGCCTTAACACAACAGTAATATTGGCAAAAGGAATTTTAGTGACTAGTTGTGTCTACTCGGCGGTTAATTTACTGGTTGTAAGGTTAGAACATTTTCTCAGTTTTCCCCAAATATAAGATTTAGAAGTTTTTTGATATCAGCAATCTTTTCTTTTGAAATTGAGTTGAATTTATATTTAATTTTATCGTTTTATTTAAAGATAATGCAGAACTTCTTAATCCGCTTAATTCAAAAATTTTTCAACGGCAGTTTATTCTATTCAAAAGTCTTAAGAATGTGTTAGTTAACCGCTTTTCTTTAAGTTCAAAAATAAATGATATATGAGCATTTTTTTAAATCGCGAAAATTTGACTTTTTGGCTATAACTTAAAAACAAAAAAAGATAAAGGTTTGGTCTTTGCGGGATTGAATTAGATTCGAAAAAAGAGACCGGGACATGGCACTACTTTTTCCGCGTCTCTTATAGGTTCTGAGATAGTCTCTATAACAGTGGTGTCCATAACGTCGATCTCAAAGCAGTTTTGAGTCGATCGCCAAGAAAATCATGAATCTGAAATATCTAATATCTGGGCCTCAGAGCAATAAAAAAGGAAGGTTACTTTAAACCCTTCGGTCGATCTTGGCAAGACATTTATATAAAAAGTCGATTTTGATCAAAAATTAGTGGACACTACTGCTCTAAATCGATTAAACGTCAAAATTGTTGATTTTAAAATTAACTCAATCATAACTCAAAAACTAAAAGCGATGGAGAAATACTTTTTATACATAAAACCTTAGTAATGGGCCATAAAGACTAGATCTATAAAAAGATTGAACCCAATTATAACCGTTCTTTATTTAGTAGCTTTAAATCGACTAAACATCAAAATTGTTGATTTTCGAAGATTAACTCAATCATAACTCAAAAACTAAAAGCGATGGGGAAATACTTTTTATACATAAAACCTTAGTAATGGGCCATAAAGACTAGATCCATAACAAGATTGAACCCAATTATTACCATTTTTTATTTATAAGCTCTAAATCGATTAAACATCAAAATTGTTGATTTTCGAAAATTAACTCGATTATAACTCAAAAACTAAAAGCGATGGGAAAATACTTTTTATACATAAAACCTTAGAAATGGGCCATAAAGACTAGATCCATAAAAAGATTGAACCCAATTATTACCATTTTTTATTTCTAAGCTCTAAACCGATTAAACATCAAAATTGTTGATTTTCGAAAATTAAGTCACTTATAACTCAAAAACTAAAAACGATGGGGAAATACTTTTTATACATAAAACCTTAGTAATCGCCTATAAAGACTAGATCCATAAAAAGATTGAACTCAATTATTACCATTTTTTATTTATAAGCTCTAAATCAGTGGTAACCATAACGTCGATTGCCAAAAAAATCATGAATCTGAAATATCTATATCTTGGCCTCAGAGCAAAAAAGAAAAAAAAGGAAGGTTACTTTAAACCCTTCGGTCGATCTTGGCAAGACATTTATATAAAAAGTCGATCTTGATCAAAAATTAGTGGACAACACTGCTCTATAATAACACCCAAATTTGCCCACATGTACAGGGTGGTTCAAATTCGATGTCCAAATAGGCTATCTCGGAAACTATAAGAATTAGAAAAAAAGTAGCTTACATGTCATGATCTCGTTTTTCGAGAAACTGCTAATGCCAAAAACCTCAAAGCGCTATCGTCTTTTGTTTTTCCCCTAGAGGCCAAAATTGAAAATGTAAAACCAGCAAGTGCAATTATCTTGGTTATTATTATAGGTAGAGTATTATAACTAAGACATTATATAGACACTTTTTTACAGAAAATTTGATGACGGAGTCAAAAAAAAAATTCTTTTTTAGATTTTGAGATATCATGACAATTTTCGTTTTTTTAAATGGTAATAACCAGATTATTCGCTTTATTAAATTCGTTATTTTTTTCTGATTACAAAAATATAGGGTTTGACAGGTCTATTTCTTATTGTTTTAGAATAAAGCTAGAAATAAACTTTTTTTTTTTAGTGTCGTCAAAGAAATTAAATTTACAGTTTCCTGTAAATTATAACTAAAAATTAAAAAAACATATTTCTGATATTTGGAACAAATACATTTGTTGAACTATTTAATTTATGTTTGTTTTACACAAAAGTTGGAATAGATTGTATTATTTCACATTTTTTATTAATATTATTATTAAATGACTTAATAAATTATTGATAGATGACGCTTTTTTTTTAGGTCAAATAAACATAGCAATATTTGTTTGTATAGTAGACGCCACGAGACCTGGCAGTAAATCATCGTTTTCCGCTGTTACAAATGCCATACGTAGTAAATTAAAATTCACAAACCGCTAGAGAGTAATGTGTGTTAGAAAGAGATAGCATTAGTTTAATATGTCTGCTGTACAATTCAAATAGCCACGTCGAAAAAGTACGTCTGTTCTTCTAAGGGATGTAACTCTATAATTATAACCTCAAATCGAAACGTCACAAGACGATCTGTTGGTGTTTTCACAAGCCGAAAATGAAATAAATTAATAATTAATGAATAAATTATGAACCACTGTTTAAATAAAACTTACTTAACCCTTTGTGTCCCAAGAAGTCAAACATTTTGAAACTTTGTGACAGAATCAGACAGAATTAAAACGCTATCAAAATACACTCAGTAAAGGCCTTTGGAATAAAATTTTAGCAAAATATGCAATCCCCCTATTTTCGCATAGTCTAAGTGTCAAAAAAGATGCTAATTCAAAAATTCCTGGAAACCGTGTTTATTGAAATTAAGAAATAAAACTTATTTTAAATTGAAGCTTGAAGCTTTCTGTTTAAATCGATGTATAACAATC
>NW_019280739.1:243999-283589 GCF_000648695.1 Onthophagus taurus | reverse complement strand
CTGTCCCTGCACAGCCTACACCACTAGCAGCAAAGGTTTAACAATCGTGGGAACAATAAGACAAAATAAAAGAGAAATACCACCTTCTTTTTTACCTTCTAAGAATAAACCCGTACTAACTTCCGAATTTGCTTTCTCAGACAAATTGACGTTGGTTTCGTTTACACCAAAAAGAAATAAATCTGTCATACTAATCTCGACCATGCACGCTGACAAGAATGTTAACGAGGTTTCGAAGAAACCAGAAATTATTGAGTTTTACAACTCCACCAAAGGTGGAGTAGATACATTCGATCAGATGGCTCACAACTACACCGTATCCAGGAAAACAAGAAGGTGGCCACTTAGATATTTCTATGGGATGCTTGATCAAGCCGCGATAAATGCCTTTGTGTTATATAATGTGTCGCGTAACGCTAGCAAAGTTACCCGAAATAAATTTTTGCAATCACTTGGACTGCAACTAGCTAAACCTTGGATGGAATAAACTGCAAAGTGAAATACGAGAAGTACTGGGACTAACACATATTTCAGAAGAGGAACAGCTTGGTCCAGCGCCAAAAAAACTCAAATCGTCAAGATGTTATATATGTCCTCGTTCACGTGATCGAAAATGCAGAGTTGTATGTTATATGTGTTCCAACAATGTATGTAACGAACACCGTACTGATATTTGTCTAAACTGTAAGAGAAATACTTAAAGTTGCTATTGGCTTCACTAAATAAACGTTTTCAAAAAATTTTATTTTATTTTTCCTAAATTAATTTCTGGGGTAACTGGTGACCCCAAGTATACGTTTTCAAGTGTGTGAGCAAATACCTATGAGCATTTTTTTAAATTGCGAAAATTTGACTTTTTGAGTATAACTTAAAAACAAAAGAAGATAGAGGTTTGATCTTTGCGGGATTGGATTAGTCTCGAAAAAAGAGACCGGGACATGGCACCTACTTTTTCCGTATCTCTTATAGTTTCTGAGATAGTCTCTATAATAACTCCCAATTTGACCACCTGTACACGTCATTCTCGATCATCTGAAAATTTTATCGGCGGATTTAAAAGAAAGGTTTCAAATACAACATTTCAAATATGCAGCATCAAGAACTCGCAGAAATGCAGAACGACCAGTCAATTAAAACATTATTAAATTAAAAGAAGCGATAGCATGGGTTTGTGAACAAACCAAAATTAAACAGCCAAATGCAACTAAATGCTGCAGAGAACCATTGTTGCCGTTTCCATTTTCATATTTATTATGTTAATTTAAGACTAATATACAATAGCCGACTTCTTTTAAACAAAAGGATGAAAATGATGTTATGCGAGTCACTTGTACTGTCACATTTCAATTATTGTGATGTTGTATATTCTCCATTTTTGTCATTGGTTGCAACCAGAAAAATTCCGAAAGTACAAAATTCGTGCTTAAGATTAATTTTTGGTATTCGCCGTAGAAAAAGTGTCGGTCATAAGCTATTGGATGTGAGATGGTTAAACATGAAACATCGAAGGGTGTTACATTCTGCATGCTTGTACTTTAGAATCATTAGATTAGAGAAATCACCCTACTTATACAACAAAATTGTGACCCGATTTGACACACTTTGAATATTAGGTTTAAGGGAACTTTAACTTTGGTTAAGTCAAAAAGCAGTCTTGGACTGAACTTCGCCTATTCAAGGTACTTATAATTGTAAATTCTATATTGTTATCTGAATAAAGTCATTTATTATTATTATTTAGTTCAATGCGGATTTAGTGCTATAAACGATTTGTTGCTAAAAAAACAGAAATCGGTTGGATATAACAAAGCAGGGAGACTTGAGACTAAAAGTTATTAAGTTCCTTTAGCAAAAAATTTTATTGTGGGGCATGGCACAAAAAGGTTAGCAACCACTGCTCTACACTCTGAATACAAAAATATGAAGAGGTTTTCAAGATTAAATGTCTAGTAGGATGGTCAAACATAGAAAATGGTTGTAAAGGTCTTTCTAGCGCTAGGGTAGTGGTCAATTAAGAAAAGAAGGTTAATTTTCATATAATAGGTAATGTCATAATTGAGGAGCGTCTGTTCAAAAGGAGCTATTTCCGTATTGGATGCTTCATACGTTTTTTAGTGAAATGTACTTGTGATATAGGATCCTAAAGATAAGTTCTGTTCAAAAAAACTATTTCCTTGACTTCTATGCAGCTTTCGTTACGTATTTTGTTGAATTACGTTGACAACAAAAAACAACTTTTATTATTCTCTATGGCAAGTGTCAAAATCCCGCGCGGATTATTTACAAAAATTATGCCGTCTTGCTGCCTTTGGAGTTCCAAAAATAGCAGTAAGAAGGGCTTTCGACTCTTAGAGTACCATGAAAAAAAAGAAAGGAAATTTGGTGTAATGTTATTCAACAGTTTAAATTTCCCACTTGACGTTCGAGCCAAAATGACGGCAAACCGCAGTACTTTAATAATCTAGGGAGTTTAGAAAATACGAAAAGATCGCTCCACCTATCGTAAAAAGTAAGTACCTTTGGTGCTCTTATTTTTTTGTGTATGAATATTGTGTTTTCTGTTGGTTTCCTCATATGATTTTATTTTATTTATCAGAAAATATACAAGCAATGACCGTCTTTGTATCACCTTCAAAGCTGCATACAAGCATAGATGTAAAAATAATAAAATTTCAAGGCATGAAGATGGAAAGAGTTTATCAGTCCTTTTTTTATTGAAGTTTTCAATGTTTCAAGAAAAGGGCTCAAAAATTTGAATAAAGTTTTGATACATAGGTGATAAGAAGTCAAATAAAATAAAGGATAAAAAGGACAGTCTCAGAAAGTTTTTGAATAATCTACCAGCCAGTGAAAGAATCAGAATTAAATTATAAAAAACTGAGACAATATTATTGTGATTCGCTCACAGCCGATCTCAGAGTTTCACACACAATGTTTTATGAAATTTTTTTACAAAGAATAGAACATTAGTTTTAAAAACCCTGCATCAGATGTCTGTGGTACTTGCATTATTTAGAAAAAAAAATAAAAAAAAAGCAATTAATGCTGGAGAAAAGGATTCACTTGTGTTTTGACATGGAAAAAGTCCAACAGTTACTGTATAACTTATGTGTTGATACAAAAAATCCTTCATTCTATACATGGTTAGAAACACAATCTGGGCGAGGGTCAGTTAAAGTAGGATCTGCATTATTCACCTATTTAAAGGACTTGGAAACATCTACAAATATAAAAACAATACGATTGTTCTGTGATGGTTGTAGGAGGGAGAACAAAAATAGTCATATTGTTCATATCCTAATACATTGTAAATACATATACATACAACGTAAAAAAAATAACATTAACATTCCCAGTTAGAGGCCACAGCTTTCTTTTGGCAGACCGAGTTTTTGGCAGATTAGAGAAAGATATCAAAAAACAAACGGTAATGTAATGACACTTCCTGAACCATAATATGAAATTTATAGAAAACATAGGACACTGAAAGTTTTGGAAGAAAACTGAACTCTGTATGATATGAAAAACCTTGAATATTATAAGAAAGTAATAGATATCTGTTCAGTAAAAAGAATTATTATAAAAAAATATCGAC
The DNA here is from genome assembly GCF_000648695.1 of Onthophagus taurus. Classification (NCBI taxonomy): domain Eukaryota; kingdom Metazoa; phylum Arthropoda; class Insecta; order Coleoptera; family Scarabaeidae; genus Onthophagus; species Onthophagus taurus. Next base: position 279,994 of record NW_019280739.1, on the reverse strand, counting down.
GATCTGGTTGTCAAGCAGTTTGGTGACAGCAAAGAACTAACTTTTAAGAATATTATTTTTGATCAAGAAACTACAATGACCAATGATGACGTGAAAGATCATCAGCATGATGAATCTTATTATTTGTTTGGAGCACGATGTTGGTGTAATCAGAATATAAATAAATACAAAATAAAACAAAATAAACATTAAAAAGTTCTGATGCGAAGTATTATAGGGGTGGATTTTTTCACCCCCTTATAAAAACATTACGGTTATAAAAATCGTCAAAAAATGTCACCTTATTAGTAAGTTATCTGCCAAATTTCATCATTCCAAATTCCTCCATAGATGATTTATTAAAGAAAAATAATTTTTTCCCCTAATTTTAGAGGGCTGTAACTTGGAGAAGTGGTTTTGACCAAAAAGTTATATGAAAAACCCCCCTTAATTTTCGCTGAAAAATCATCCCTTAAAATCTTTCGCATCAATTTAGATACACCTGTATATCCAATGTTCTGTTCAAAAGGTGCTACTTATTTTCATTTCAGATCAAAAGGTGCTATTTTCAGAAATTCTGATCAAAAGGTGCTATTTCCACTTTTTAACGTTAAATTTTGCGCTTTTTAGTAATAATACAAAATCATTTAGCACATCATAAACCTAAACTCAACTGTTTTTGAGTTATTGAACTTTGAAGACCACTCTTATAAATTACACAAAAATATTTTAGTCGTTTATGTTCATAATTCATTAAGTTACCTTTGAAAGTTTTTCATCTCCATAGCAACGCAGTGACATAACACATATCAAAAATACAAAAATAATTTAATAAGTGCAATTATCTTGGTGATTATTGTAGGTAGAGTATTATAACTAAGACATTATATGGACAATTTTTTACAGAGAATTTGATGACGTAAATGAGACTGTAAATTTTATTTCTTTGAGGACACTAAGAAAAGTTTATTTTTAGTTTTATTCTAAAACAATAAGAAATAGACCTATCTATCCTCATATTTTTGTAATCAGAAAAAATAACGAATTTAATAAGCGAATTTAACCATTTAAAAAAACGAAAATTGTAATAATATCTCAAAATCTAAAACCGAAAAATTTTTTGACTACGTCATCAAATTCTCTGTAAAAAAGTGTCCATATAATGTCTTAGTTATAATACTCCACCTATAATAATAACCAAGATAATTGCATTTGCTGGTTTTACGATATTTTCAATTTTGACCTCTAGGGGAAAAACAAAAGACGATAGCGCTTTGAGGTTTTTGGCATTAGCAGTTTCTCCAAAAACGAGATCATGACATGTAAGCTACTTTCTTTCTAACTCTTATAGTTCGAATTTGAACCACCTGTACATACATTTTTCAATAGCTATAAGTTTTTTTTTAGTTTTTCTAAAATTCCTTTAGTATGGAAATAGCCCCTTTTGAACAGACGCTTTTGAATAACAATGAGAATAATTGTCCTCAATTGCTCTCATTGTTAGAAGATCAAAGTGGAAATCAGTGGATCTAATTATAACTTTATAAAAAAACTTATACTCATCTACGCTCTTTTTAGATGTGGAGTATTTGTTTAAAAAAAATTACAATTTAAACTTATAATAATACTTTACCTATCGTATCGTAAAAGTCAGGTATATAAATTTCACCAGATTTATCATCTGAATCTTGTGAAAGCCATCTTATACTAATTTTTGTGGACCTTTTGTAGACGTTTTGCATAACTTGGCACACAAAAAATCCACCTTCAACGTTTCGCACAGCCAAAAATTCATTTCTAAAATAACAAGTCAATAATAACACAATACCAATCAATTTAATAATAATTTTCAAATTACTTATAAAAGATAATCAAATTCTCATCGTTGTCTCTCTTTCTAGATTTAGTTGGATTGGCCATTTTAGAAAAATTCTCCAATTCCGGGATGGGATACTGATAAGGTTGCACTTTTTTCCTTACACGTTTCGCCCTTGGCATTTTCGTCACCAACGGTTTATCCGGTTTTGAGATCGACTTTGTCGTTGAAACCTCAGCCGTAGCTTCCGCCGCAACAGCTTTCGTTTTCTTTGATTGCGCAGCCCTTGTTGGTGGTTTTACATTTAATTTTGGTGCCACCTTAAAAAAATATATAAATAAATCTTCTTTTCATGAATGTTGTAATCATATATACAGTGTGTCCCAGGATAGATCTTACAAGAGGTATAATGACTTAAACATTTTTGAATTCTATTTTATGGCTAAGGAATTAAGCCCTGCTTGGTGTGAAGAGAATTTTAAGAATATTTTCATATTTTGAAAACAATCGAAAACTATTTTTAGCTTAGGTAAAGTAATCTTTTTATTCATGATACGGAAAAATTTTATTAAGAAAAGTTGTTCAAAATAAGAAATTATGGTCCTATACAAAATTTCAGAAGGATCTATCTACTTAGGTTGAACCATCACATTTTAATAAGATAAATCTTGTATAGTAATTGAAATGTCAACTAAAACTGAGGGATAATACAATTTATTTGTTAATATTTGCGACTACTTAAGTCATTTTTTTTTCATGGCATTTTTCATTGTATTTTTTTTTTCTTCACTCTGATCTAACCTAAAATATGGTGGTTTAATCAATGTAGGTAGATTTTTCTGAAATTTTGCATAGTGCCATAATTTTTCATTCTGAACAACTTTCCTTAATGACATTTTGCTGTATCATGAACAAAAAGCTTACTTTACCTGTACTAAAAATAGTTTAGCTTCACCATCAAGGCCGTGTTGATTTTCAAAATATATAAATATACGTAAAATTCTCTCCACGCCAAGCAGGGCTTAATTCCTGAGCCTTAAAATAAAATTCAAAAATTTTTAAGTCATTATACCTCTTGTAACATCAATCCTGGGACAGACTGTATACTATCTCCTATATCGCTGACTAAGGCAGCAAAAGAGTGTAAAGACTAGAGTGCAGATATATATGTATCTGCCTCTGTCGTTACAATTCAACTCAAGACGCATGCGCGAGCACGTGGTGCGTACGCTATCATCTTATTGGACGGTGAATTAAAAATTAATAGCAGCTGATAACCTTGATGTTTATAAATCACCAAATAAACGTTTGACATATGAACATAACCTAAAATCTTAATATTTAGTTATGTATATTATTGGTTTTATGTATATAATAACATAATTATTAATTACTACTACTAATTTAATGTACATAATATTATGTACATTAAATAATAAGTACCTAAGTACATATTTTATTAATTTTGTTATTATATCTTTGATTAATGTAACAACTTCATTAAATAGTGTGAGCTTATAAATTATATTAAAAATTAATAACCATATTTTGGTACATATTTTTAATAATTACTATGTATATAATATGTATTAATTGAATTTTAAAGAATATAATGTTTAATGAACAACCTACATAAAGTTGATATTTAAAGCAATATTCAACGTCAATTTCACACAAAAGTACATAATATTATAATTTATTTGATGCATCTACGATAATTTATATTTAAGTAAATTATCTACAATAATTACATTTTCAAACTGCATAAAATACGCGCGAAACACTTCAGGCTCTTTAAAATTTACGGTTCACGCATGCGCTTTCGCGACACTTGTAACGACAAAGACAGAACATGTATCATTCCGTCTGCCTTTGATGGAAATGCTCGCCACTCATTGCTTAGATGGGGAGTCAGCGAAATAGGAGATAGTATATACAGGGTGATTCACATAAGAACCGACACAGAGCAGAGACATGTAGAGGACAATAAATTAAGATGATTTAACGCAACTTACCTCTATACTAAGTTGTACCCCTGAGGAGTTATAAGCCTTCAAAAATGGCTCTTAAATTTTTAAAAAGTTCTATATCTTGGTAATACATTAAGCTAGAAAAACCAAATTTGGTATACGTTATGAGTGTACCAAGGGTATTAATTGGTAGCAAGTTGAGATCAATTGAGGCATTTCATAGGGTTGATTAAGGGTGATGGTACCCTAAATTTGGACAATTTTTTTTAACCTTTTGGCGGATTTAATACATTACTACTTCATTTCATGTGGAATTTAATTCTAAAACATTTCTTACCCGTATTATTTTTTAAAAAACTTTGTCGTATTCATAAAAAACTTAAATAACTAAAGACACGTATTTCGTAATGTTACTTAAAATAAGAGAAAATTTAGTAGTCGGCTATGAAATTGTAGTCAAACTTGACGATAAAGTTATAAAGTTATTTGACGACAAGGTTTTCTCCATCACCTTTCATTCTTGAGTTATGATCGATTTTAACACCAAAAAGTACCCAATTTTGACATTTTGGGGATTTTCTCTTTATCACCTGAAAATCATTACATCTAAACTAAATTTGTTTATGGATGATGTCTTCTTAGTTGACAATAAACAACTTATTCCTAAAAAACTTTTCTCCATCACCTTTCATCCTTGAGTTATGATCAATTTTAATACCAAAAGTACTCAACTTTGATATTTCGGTGATTTTCTCTTTATCATTAGAAAATCATTATAACTAAACCAAATCTGTTTATGAGTAATGTCCTTTTAGTTCATAATAAACAATTTATTTCAAATAAACTTTTCTCCATCACCTTTAATTTTTGAGTTATGATCTATTTTAATACCAAAAGTACTCAATTTTGACATTTTGGTGATTTTTTCTTTATCACTAGAAAATCATTATACCTAAACTAAATTTGTTTATGGATGATGTTTTTTTAGTTCATAATAAACAATTTATTCCTAAAAAACTTTTCTCCATCACCTTTCATCCTTGAGTTATGATCAATTTTAATACCAAAAGTACTCAATTTTGATATTTCGATGATTTTCTCTTTTTATCATTAGAAAATCATTATAACTAAACCAAATCTGTTTATGAGTAATGTCCTTTTAGTTCATAATAAACAATTTATTTCAAATAAACTTTTCTCCATCACCTTTAATTTTTGAGTTATGATCTATTTTAATACCAAAAGTACTCAATTTTGACATTTTGGTGATTTTTTCTTTATCACTAGAAAATCATTATACCTAAACTAAATTTGTTTATGGATGATGTTTTTTTAGTTCATAATAAACAATTTATTCCTAAAAAACTTTTCTCCATCACCTTTCATCCTTGAGTTATGATCAATTTTAATACCAAAAGTACTCAATTTTGATATTTCGATGATTTTCTCTTTTTATCATTAGAAAATCATTATAACTAAACCAAATCTGTTTATGAGTAATGTCCTTTTAGTTCATAATAAACAATTTATTTCAAATAAACTTTTCTCCATCACCTTTAATTTTTGAGTTATGATCTATTTTAATACCAAAAGTACTCAATTTTGACATTTTGGTGATTTTTTCTTTATCACTAGAAAATCATTATACCTAAACTAAATTTGTTTATGGATGATGTTTTTTTAGTTCATAATAAACAATTTATTCCTAAAAAACTTTTCTCCATCACCTTTCATCCTTGAGTTATGATCAATTTTAATACCAAAAGTACTCAATTTTGATATTTCGATGATTTTCTCTTTTTATCATTAGAAAATCATTATAACTAAACCAAATCTGTTTATGAGTAATGTCCTTTTAGTTCATAATAAACAATTTATTTCAAATAAACTTTTCTCCATCACCTTTAATTTTTGAGTTATGATCTATTTTAATACCAAAAGTACTCAATTTTGACATTTTGGTGATTTTTTCTTTATCACTAGAAAATCATTATAACTAAACCAAATCTGTTTATGGATGATGTCTTTTTAGTTCATAATAAACAATTTATTTCAAAAAAACTTATCTCCATCACAATTAATTTTTGAGTAATGATCGATTTTGATAACAAAAGTACTCAATTTTGACATTATGGGGATTTTCTCTTTATCACTAGAAAATCATTACATCTAAACAAAATCTGTTTATCAATAATATCTTTTTAGTTCATAATAAACAATTTATTCCTAAAAAACTTTTCGTCATCACCTTTCATTCTTGAGTTATGATCGATTTTAAAACCAAAAGTACTTAATTTTGACATTTTGGGGATTTTCTCTTTATCACTAGAAAATTATTATGCCTAATCTAAATTTGTTTATGGATGATGTCTTTTTAGCTCATAATAAACAGTTTATTCCTCAAATTACGTACAATTTCACAGCCGACTATTGAATTTTCGATGATTTTAAGTAGCATTAACAAGATACGCGTCTTTAGTTTTTTGAGTTTTTTATGAAAACGACAATGTTTTTTAAAAAATAGTAAGAGTAAAAAAAGTTTTAGAATTAAATTCCACATGAAATGAGGTAATAATGTATTAAATCCACAAAAAGGTTAAAAAAATCTGCCAAAATTTAGGGAACCATCACCCTTAATCAACCCTTTGAAATGCCTCAATTGGTCTCAACTTGCTACCAATTAATACCCTCGGTACACTCATAACGTATACCAAATTTGGTTTTTCTAGCTTAATGTATTACGAAGATATTCAATGTTTTAAAAATTTAAGACCCAACTTTGAAGGCCTATAACTCCTCAGGGGTACAACTTGGTATAGAGATAAGTTGTGTTAAATTATCTTAATTTATTGTCCTCTACATGTCCCTGGTCTGTGTTGGTTCTTATATGAATCACCCTGTATATGGTTGTAATAATAAAATTAAGATTTATTTACCTGTTCTTTAATTGCTGTACCCACACTGTTATCAGTAGTAACTGTACCTCCTTGAGCAGAATCAATTGTAGTAGCAGGTTCAATTGTGGCCTTAGCTATAACCTCAGTAACATTCGCGCTTTCACTAGGCACCTCAGCCTCTTCTGGTTTTATTTCTGCCATGCTAGAATTACTTGTAGTTATCTCAATTCCTTCTATTGAAGCTGAAGATGAACTGTCAATAACATCCGGGACGTTTTCGTCTTGTTTTATTTCATTTGAAGATTCATCTGTTAAATTTGATACAGGAGTCGCTGGTTTGATATCTTTAGATGATTTTTCCATAATCTCTTTTGGTTTTTGAGGCGAATAATTCTGTTCGCCCGATTGACTTCCTTGCATCTCTGAGGTACCATTCGAATGAGGTTTTTCTGGTGATTCTTGTTTTGGGACTATTGCATGTGGTGTTGGCAAGGTTGGCTGAGGCGGGTGCACTACTGGATGTCCCTGCTGATAATTTGTGGGAAATTGGTCTTGTTTCACAGGACTTATATAAGCTGGTGAAGATTGGGTGACATTTGGAATTGGGTGATTACTGGCCGGTATTGACATAGCGGCGTTATATTCCGTTTTGGGAACGTTTAAATAATGATTTTGACTTGAGGAATTATGTGCGGGTGTCGGTAAACCATGCTGCATTGACGCCAAGTTTTGGGCAACATGGGTTGATGGTTGCCCGTAAGTTGGAGGACCCTGTTGAGATACTTGAGAGAGTATTGGTTTAAAACCTGAACTCATACTTGTAGACTTCTTCGATAATCAGTTCCTATCTGAAAGATAAAAAAGAAATTATTACCAAAACAAACATTTTAACAACCAAAACTTAAGAAAGTTTACCAAAACGATTTTTAATGATTAAAAAAGCATTAAGATACACTTATTCAAGTCAACATCGATAAATTGAAAACCCCCTCCTCTTGAAAGTAGAAAAAATTAACTGCGTCTTTACACGTGCCTAAAACGAGCTTCTCCTCTCGACGATTGTGTAAATAAGGATAAAAATGAAAAATCTCTTAATAATAAAAAACCAACAAATTACCGGATTCGTTTAATTTAAAATTAAAAGCACCGATTCAATTACTCGATGAAATCAAACACTTTTATCACACGGCAACAACCGCCAAAAAACTTGAACTAAAAGCGTGTATTGTTTATGAGAGGGACAGCTTGGAGTTGATTAAAACTTAAAAACACGACTCTCCCCATGAAATAACTTATTAAAAACTTACTAATTGTTATCACCTCGTTGATTTACTCACCTTTTAGCACAATTTCAACCTGAAAACGTATCAACATCATACGAAGAACGCTCCACACACTATGGCGTCTATATAGCTGAAAATCTCAAAAGCAACGTTGCCACCATATCGCCCCATCTCACTTCACCCAATACAATAATCACATCTTCCGTCACACTCAACCCGTAGATGAAGCAACGCCGCTATACGTTTGTGTCAAGACCGGTTTACACCCTACAAAAATCCTTCCCGGTCAAACAAACAAAATTATAAACATCCACTAAATCAACAAAAATTTATTCTATTACAAATAATAACCGAAAAAATTAATAATATCCAACAATTTGTCTAATTTTACTTTTTTGAGCAAATTAAAAATATAAATTTAAAAATAATTATGGTTTGAATTGTTCTTTGCCCCACTTCTAACTTCGTATCACTTCGTATTTAATCGCAGCGCCGCACACCGGCAAACATACTCAGTATTTTGACGTTTCTAATGTCGTTTCTGTATCTGTCACCGGGCACTCAAAATTTACTAAATTCAATTTAAATCGTCTAAACCGACTTTAATCATGTAGTGTTGCACCAAATTATTTTCAAAATCTCGGTCGTCGGCCATGAAAATGACCCTAAACGCCCAGGGAATTACGGGAGACCGCCAAAGTGGTTCACCATCGGACACCAAGTGAGTTTTGTATTTTTATTGAACAATGTTCTGGGTTAAAACGGACCGATTATAGGTCTGGGAGCCCTGGTTCAAGTCCGAGGAGTAGCCCTAGGCCTTCACCGAAGCCCCAGACGAAACGGGAGCATAGTCGAATAGATACACACCTCGGTGTCTCCAGGGATCCTTCCAGTTCATCCGTTAAATTTGATGTTTCTCCTGGTGTGAGTAATAGTTAATGTTTAAATTGGTTTGTTTATTGTTTGGGAGATTGTGGGCTTAATGAGGAAATAATTGTATGTAATGTTTATATTACGTTTATAAAAAGGCAGTTTTTTTTAGTTGTTGAGTTTTAAATAACATTGAATTGTTGAAGTTAAATAAAATAAGGTGAAGGTTTTACAATTTTTGCATTGTTTAAGTGATAATTCCTTTGTGTTATCTATTTATAAATATTTAAACGCCGATTTCGGGTTGTTCTAATTTTTTTTTGTTAAATAATAATTAGAACAGAAAATCAAGTGTTGAAAAAGAAATAATAAATAAAGAGAAACTGAACTTTCTAAATTTGGCAATGATCTCTGCTTTTATAACTTTTTGTTCCTACAAGTTTTTAAAAGCTTTCTTGAAAATGATTTCGTAAGAAATAGTTTTTAATCTTGAAGGTTTTTAAAGAAATGATGAGGTTAATCACCAAATTTTTTCTTAATAATTTAAAATTTCGTTAAGTAATAAATTAATCACGTATTTTTGTTGCATTATCATGATTTCTAAAGAATATTGCATAAAAATCTGTTCAAAATTTAATAATAAGTAATTTAATCAATGTTTTAAATGGATATTTGGAGATTTAAACTAGATTATAACAAATGGACTACCAAGCAGAATGTGATGAAGAAGATATAGACAAGAAAAAGGCTGAGTATGTTGGTTGTATTCAGAAAAGGATTGGAGTATGTTCAAACAAAAAACTAAAAAAATTACTAAATGGAACTGCCAATTGCTTGAACCAATCAACTGCAAAACCACTGTGGTCTGTTAGTCAAGAAAAATGCAGATTCTATAGATGAGACTGATACAAAATGTACAAAAAGCATTTTTATCAGTAATTGATCAAATTTAAACTTGCTCTCTGAGAAAATCAATTTTTAATTTAACTTTTTCATTTAATGTAGTACAAATAAATGCTAAACTTTATTATAATTAATTATTATCTTCTAGAGAAATTATAGAGGGGTGATTTATTAGCTCACCATCAAACTTTGACATATGATAGTTAATCCAATTACAAAAAAAAACGTTAATGAACATATGTTCCATTTCAATTATTTACGAAATTATAACACTTTTCTAACACAATTTTTATATCATAATTAACTGCTACACATAAATATTACAAATATTGTTCAAAATAGCCTCCTTCTGCTAGAATACATGCTTCAATACGACGAATTAAAGACGCGTGTGAAGTTGGCCATAGATTTTAGACTGACAAAATTTCGTGATCGGGGTATTTAATCGATCTAATTTCAACGGCATCGTGTTAATGGTCGCCTCTTGTTTCAAATTCGAAAAGAAAATTTTCCTAATCATTTCCTATAGTCCGGGAAAATCGATTTTCTTCAAACTTTCGCAAAATTCGGCCCGTTCGGGGGTTTTAATCGATCTAATCTCAACGGCATCGTATTCCTAGTGGCCTCTTGCTTCAGATTCGAAAAGAAAATTTTCCTAACCATTTCTTATATTCCGGAAAAATCGATTTTCTTCAAACAAGCAAATGTCGGCCTGTTCGAGGTTTCTAATCGATCCCATTTCAACGGCATTATATTCCTGGTCGCTTCTTGCTTCAGAAACAAAAAGAAAATTTTCACAACCATTTCTTATATTCCGGGAAAATCATTTTTCTTCAAACAATCGCAAATTTTGGCTTGTTCGAGGTTTCTAATCGATCTAGTTTCAACGGCATCGTATTCCTGGTGGCCTCTTACTTCAAATTGAAAGAGAAAATTTTCCTAACTATTTCTTATATTCCGGGAAAATCGTTTTTCTTCAAATAATCGCAAATTTTGGCCTGTTCGGGGTTCCTAATCGATCTAATTTCAATGGCATCGTATTCGTAGTCGCCTCTTGCTTCAGAATCAAAAAGAAAATTTTCCTAACCATTTCTTATATTTCGGGAAAATCGTATTTCTTCAAACAATCGCAAATTTTGTCCTGTTCGGGGTTCCTAATCGATCTTATTTCATTATTTATACCATCTCGTGTAAAACATGATTCATCTGTCCATAGAACATTTAAAATAAAATCATTATTTTGGGCATGTTGCTGCAATAACTATTCACAAAATGCTAACCCTTGCTGATTATCTCCATACATGTAGAGCTTGAACATTCTGTTTACGATACGGATGAAAGACTCGCGGTTCAATACGCGCCATGCAAAATTTTGACTTACGTGTATGTTGTGTGCTATTCTTCGAGTGCTGATGGAAGGATTATCAATGATAGCATTAATTACAACTTCTTCGTCCTCTACATTAACTACATGCAGTCGAATAGCTTTTGCTGGAGCAAGATTACCTGTTTCTCGCAGTCTTCTGAAAGAATTGCTAAAAACTGAATAATATGGCAAATGACGCTGTGGAAATCTTTCTTGATATTCTCGTACTGGTTGTCGAACATTTGCATTGCAAAAACCATACACGAAAATTATATTACCATACACTTCAGTGCTATAAGCGTACATTTTAAGTTTCTTCTTGTATGTAATAATTAAACCTTACAGCAACCTGACATATTACAATGACAACTTTGTTTTTGTTGAATGTTTGATTTTTCTGACTATTAATAAATTCGCTGCCGAAAACTTTAAAGTGTTATAACTTCGTAAATAATTGAAATAGGACATATGTTCATCAACATTTTTTTTTGGTAATTGGATTAACTATCATATGTCAAAGTTTTATGATAAACTAACAAATCAGCCTGTATAGAGAGAGTTTTTGATTTTTAAATTTCTATTAATGATTTAATTTTCTATTATTAAATTTGAAATTCATATATTTTTGTCAACACATCAACAACGTGTGGTCGTGTTGACGTAAATCAATGTGTTAAATCAATACTTGTTCTATTAGGGATGTATGTTACAGCGAGATATGTAGTAATGAGATGACATGATGTCATTTATGCTGGTATAGGTACTATAATAGAACCATTCTCGTTTTATTTGGCAGCGTTTTGAATTATTTTTACTCCGTGTAGTTATTGATATGGTATTTTTCAGTTGTCAAAAAAAATTCGGTAATTTCTGGAGATTAACTAGACCTTCCAGCGATATCCAGAATCCACAGAATTTTCAAAAACTTAAAAGGATAATTGAAGGTGTCAAAAAATATGTTTAAAGAATTCCTTTTATTATTATTATTGCTACTGGGCTGAGGGGAGCGGCCTCTCTCCTCATCGCGATCTATAAGATCTATGTAACTTTAGCCCTCCAAAAGTTTAGGGCAAATGTAGGTCCTTAATGAACATTAGTATTGCCCCAAGGTCTTGTTACTTTATGTCGGTAGGAATGAAAAGAACACAAATAGAACAAGAGAGCACAATTTGGAATAATAAACGAAATAAAACGTTTTCAGTAAGCAAACAAAGTACTGTTCAAAAATTTACTCTTATACACAACAATATTCAAAGCTTAAGAAATAAAATTGATGATCTTTTGATCCTTGTTGACAGTCTGGAAGGTAAGGTCAATGCAAGATCACTCTCCAAACATTGGTTAAAACCAAACCTGTATTTATAGATGGTTTCCATGTTGCATCCTTATTTACTAGAACTAAGAAATCCTATAGTTGCTGTATTTTATTGCAGAGGATTGTCGACTTACTCCACCTAAAACAGAAAAGTATCGAGTCAATTATAGAGTGTAGTGCTGTAAAATTGCGCAAAATGAAAGTGATAGTGATTAACATTTATTCTCCTCCAAACAAATCTAGAACGGAGTTGGATCTATTCTTTCAGTCACTGGAGTCTATTTTGGATGAGGTACAAATGAATTACAAAATCTTAGTCAGTGGAGATTTTAACGTTGATTTGAAGAAAACCAGGAAACAGTCTAAACAGATGTTAGATATATTCAAAGCACACAATCTTGAAGCCACTGTAAATGATCTAAAACGACCAGTACACTGATAGATAATATTTTTACTAATGTTCTTCCATGTGGAAGTGACACTATTCATTCACACTTATCGGATCACAACACTCAAAGAGTAATCATAGAAACTCATAGTGCAATAAATGATTCGCAATATATTAAAAAAAGAATATTTACGAACCACAAGCTAGATTTAATAAGTCAACATCTGGAAGATGAAACAGTGGCAGATTCCACGAAATATCACAATTTATTTGTTGAGAAACTTAATTCCATAATTCATCAGATTGTGAAAGTAAAAAAGATAAATGTTAGTGAAAAGCAAAATAAGTGGATTACTCAAGAAATAAGAACATTATCAGCAATGAAAAGACAAATGTACGAAAGCCACAAGAATAAAAAATTGATAAAAAAACGTACAATTTTCGTAAATTATTAAAGCGTCAGATTGAAACTACTTAAAAACAGTTGAGCGGATTACATTATTAATTCTAATAATAAAACAAGAGCGTCTTGGCAACTAATAAACCGCCTTCAAGCTAAAGCTACCACAAGTGGTATAAAGCCAGCAGATTTTGAAGCTACAAATGAGCAGTTCTTAAATATTTACGGAAATAAATGACTATTTTATAAAGATTTGTCAAAATATTGATAACAATTTTGGTCACCACCTAAATATTCACTATCCACCGTCACTGGGCCACACTTTGCCATTATACTTAACGGACGAAATTGACGTCCTACAAATAATAAATAATTTAAATAGCACAACGGCAACGGGTGAAGATGAAATACCTACGCATTTAATAAACATATTCTTCATTGGCTTCCGTTTTCCGGATGAGTTGAAAAAGGCAGTAATAATTCCAATCTATAAAAAAGGAGACAAGTCCTGCTATGATACCTATCGTCCAATAGCACTCATATCGAATGCATATCATATCTTATCATTATATCATATCTTGCAAAAATTTATGAGAAGCTTGTACGCAACAGAATCATAAATTATTTAAACAAATATAATATATTGCACGAGAATCAAAATGGTTTTCGGATCCACCGAACTTGCGATGTTTCAACTGTTGAAAAATATTATCTTGGGATTAAATGGAAAACAGGCCACAACAGTATTGTTCATGGATCTTACAAAAGCATTTGATAGTGTACATCATTGAATCCTTTTGACCAAGTTGGAGAGACTTGGCTCTAGAGGTGTTAGCTTGTCATGGATTAAAATCCTATCTATCAGTGAGGTTACAATGTCTGGACTGTCTTGGACCAATCATATTAATTTCCTTGCTGGCAAGATCAGTCATTTCTCATATGCTATTCGGATTATTTCCAGATCAGCTGGCATTGAAGCAGCATTAAATGCCTATTACGCATATGTTCATTCCTTGCTAAGATATGGAGCTGTCTTTTGGGGCCGTGGTGTTGATATAGATAGAATCTTCATACTACAGAAGAGGTGTGTACGAGCAATCTTTGGTCTAAAAAATACTGATAGCTGTAGAAGTTATTTTAAAGACTATAAAATATCTACCTTGTATGGAATTTATATTCTGGAATGTGCCGTATTGGTTAGGAAGAATTATTTTGAATTTTTCAAAAAATACGAAATATCACATCCTCGAGGCACACACGGAAAGGTGAACTGCTATCTGGTGCCACAAAAAACGCACCTCACTAAGATGCAGAAGACGGCTATGTACAAGAGTATCAAGATCTACAATCACATTTCGGAGGGTACAAGGATCCACGGAAAATCCATACCATTGACATGTTTTTCCAATTTAATGTTTGAATTCAATTTGTATTATATTACAATGTAATTATTGTTAAATTGACGCACTCTACGCTTTTTTTATAAAATGGAGTAATAAAGTATTATTATTAAAAAAGAGCTTTACCGAAAATGTTGTGTTAGGCAGCCTCTGGAAACACAATTACACAATATATGTTCAACCGTTTCTGACTCGTCGTTGCAAAGTCGACAAGTTTGATCTTTAGTCTGTCCAATGTAGAAAAGGTGGTATTTTAGGGGCGCATGGTCGGTCAGGAAACCTGAGAGCGTCCTTAGACCCCCTTTGCTAAGACATAAAACCTTTTTGGTTTTGTTTTGCGACGGAGTTATCATACTCTTTTTTTGTAGGCTACAATCGGGTTGGGGACCAATGAAGGTCGTTTTCGCTGCCTCTTTGGCCAGCTGGTCTGCCTTCTCATTGCCCTCAATGTCTCTGTGACCCGGAACCCACCATACAGTAACGTCATTACCCCTAGCGAGTTCTCTCAGGTTGCTCTGGTACACTCTCTGATGAGTGCGAAGTCACACGTGTAGGCCTAAATTGCCATTAGGGCGGCCCGAGTGTCTTTGAAAATGTTTACGGGGGCACCTCTCTGTCCCTTTTGTAAGTTCAAAACAGTGCAGAAGTTTATAGCAACAACTTCTGCTTGAAAAATGGTTATGTCCGAGCTGAGGGGCAATTTAATGCGGCTATTTGGTCCACTAATGCCCATGCCTACTTCGGATTCAACTGTCTTTGAAGCATCCGTGTAGCGTCCTTCGTCCAATCATTTCTGCTTCTAAATATGTCCTTATACGGCTGATCGAAATTGTATTCTGTCGGTATAAGGTCCGTTTTAATTTCAATCAAGCGATTTGGACATGGGTCGTTGAGGATTTTAAGGTGTCTTCTGAGGTTAGCCTCGATCAACTTGAGTGAAGAGCATGTTTTCAGTGATAAGACACTTAAAGCTGCTTCCTTTTGTATATACAGTGTGTCCCCAAATAGGTGAAACGACTCTTATAATATATTCTTTATTAAAGACTAATTTTGAACATATTTTCAATTTTTAAAAAACAAGTGCGCTTTGACAGTAAAAGAAAAACTCTTTTTGTGGCAGGTACAGTACCTTTTCTATTTAGAGTACGTGAAAGTGTTACTAAGAAGTTTTGTTCAGAATCATAAACTATCGCCATATATATTTTGGGAATGATCGGCCTACTTTGATAAAAATCCATATCAAACAATTTTATTTCTAACTAAGATTGCTATGGAAATGCATAATTACTTTCCTGTCAATGTTAATCTGTGAAACTGTAACTAAGGTCCATTACTACCATCTTTTAGATAAATTTATCTAATAGATAAACCCATCTACTAGCCAATCAGAGCGCGTAAAATAGCCGTAACCATGGTAATAATCCCTTAGATAGCTTAACCAGAAGATGGTAGTAACGAGCCCTAGGTCCATTACTACCATCTTTTAGTTAAATTTATTTAATAGATAAACCCATCTGCTAGCCAATCAGAGCGAGTAAAATAGCCGTAACTGTGGTAATAATCTCTTAGATAGCTTAACCAGAAGATGGTAGTAATGAGCCTTAGTAAACTTAAAGTGTTTTTTAAATACAATGTTAACGTTAGAGGAAAAAGTTTAGTGTTATTCAGTGTTATGGAACCGGGGAAAAATCGATAAATATTTATTGCTTTATTTAGTGAAAAATTTCCAAATAAAGGAATTAAAAGAAGTACCAGTTGGCGTTTAATCAAAAGGTTTCTTACAGCAGGAAGTGGTCACTATAAGAAAAAAAAATATGATGAAACTGATTAACTGTTTGCTTTTGTGGGCGAATAAACAATTAGTTTTTTGTGAACATTTTAAGAACGGTTAGTTTATTTCTCCTGAACAATCTGAATCTAAAAACAAAAAATCGTAATAAAGTACTATCGACGAAAATAATGAACACACTGTATAAATTTAATGACGTGTGAGACCGAGTCCAGAGCAGCTGTCGGACAAGATCCCATCGCATTCGTTATATTAAGACATGCTAACTGCTGGATTTGTTGCGTTGTCTTTATGGTTTGTTTTTGGCCACCAAAGCAGTGAGGCATAGGTGACCATGGGTCTAATTAATGCTACGTAAGCCCAATTTGTGGTTTAAGACCCCAGTTCCTAACGAGGAGCCTGCGGCAATCTGGTTAGCCATAATGGCCTTTTTCCAGTTTAATTTACTGTCTAGTATTACTCGTAGGTATTTAACTTCTGTTTTGTAGTTAATAGTTCTGCCTTCAATGGAGGGAAGAATTCCTAAGTATTTATACAGTTTATTTCCAAAAGTTCAGAAAATTTTTCAAAGTACTCTAACAGTTTCTCAAGATATCCTGGGTTTTGCAGATAATTTTGAAAAGTTTCAAAAGACCTTCAAAATATTTGTAATGTTGACATTGCTTAAATGTATTTATTAGTGAACAATTATTGTTTTAGCCATTAAAAACACATATAATTAAAAAAAAAATAAGTTTTTTTAGAATCCCATTTAATTAAAAAAAATTTTTGATTAAACCTGTATATAAAAGTTTAACTTCTAATATTATTACTAGCAATCATAAACCAAACAAGAAAAGGAACACGATATAGCATTTCCATTGTTGGTTGTTATTGCTTCAATAATTGTGTATCAACATTTTAAGTGCGAGCAAATTCTTTCCTTACTCCTTTTTTAAACTGCTTCAGTGTATCGAGTTAACGATTTTCTTTGTGTTACTATTAACAAAGATGGTAAGATTTTTTGAACTCTTAACATTTATTCTCGAATTTTTTATTCGATTTTAAAAGGTTACTCCGGATTCTTGCGGACCATTTCGAATTCCCGGCAACGAATTAGTGCTTCCCCCGGAATTAAATCGGACGGAAAGTACGAGTAGTTCGAAGGATCGAAAAGACACTCGAACAAAAAAGAAATCCGCCTGGTATAACGTGTTATATCCAACTTATAAATCGAGATCTGAAGATTATAAAAGGATTTTTAAGGAAGTTCCCGATGATGAACGGTTAGTTGTAGGTAAATAATATTAATAATCTCACATTTATTGTTGTGTAACTAATTTAGATTTATTTTTGGCTTTAAAAAAGATTATTCTTGTGCTTTACAAAAGGAAATTTTGGTGCACGGAAGATTGTATGTATCTCAAAATTATCTCTGTTTTTACGCCAACATTTTCGGCTGGGAAACGAACGTTACGATTAAATGGAAGGATGTATCTGCTATAACAAAAGAAAAAACCGCTTTAGTGATTCCCAATGCAATTTTAATTATGGTGAAGAGCGAAAAATTTTTCTTCACTAGTTTTGTGGCGCGCGATAAAACCTATTTGATGTTATTTAGAGTTTGGCAAAATGCACTTCTTGATCAACCAATGGCTATGCAAGAAATGTGGCAATGGGTAAGTAAAGTTCATTAATTACCTTTTATCGTAGTCGAAATTTTAATTAGATAACGCGATAGATAGAGAGGGTTTTATCTGGTTAAAAAGAGCGAATTCATTGAATTACGTGCAACCGTTTCGTTCGATATATTCCCGTGAAAATAAAATAAAAATATATTTCCACATAAAATAATATTGAGGTTGTTATCTACGTTAATCTCAGGTAAAAAAAAACACAACATTTCAGTATCGATATTTATTAGCATACGATAGGTTCTAAAAGTATCCCAATGAAAAAATCACCGAGCGTTAATTTAGTTTTAAAAACCGATCTTGTTGCTTGCCATTTTAAGGTACACCAGTGTTATGGTGACGAATTGGGTTTAACCAGCGACGACGAAGACTACATTGCCCCTGGGACCGAAGAGGAAAAACTTTCAGGTCGATTATCGGTGGAATCATTCTCAGAAGTAAGTTAATCAATATAATTTTTTTTTTAATTTTAGTTTTTAACAATTTTTTTAGATTGCGATTTTGAAATTTTGTATCACTTTTATCAGGTTGATAAATCCTGATAAATATGATTAATGTTTATTTATTAATCATCTTTTTAAAAAGGCTTTTTTGTAATACAGTAAAACCTTGATATGACGAACTAATACGTTATATGTTATAGAGACGTCTCTTAAGATGGCTCAATCCGAATGATTTTAATTCTAGGTCTAATTTTAATTCAATAAAAATAGACAACATTCTAGCGTTCAATAACAACTAAAACCAGAGCTCACACTACCACTAGAACTAACACTAGACCTGAACGCGGGCTTTCCATGAAGACTTTAGTTGCTCCAATATGTACAAGAACTATTTTTTGTAGTATTATTCAAGTACCTTTCTTTGTCATAATTCAGTAAATGATTTTATTTATTACCTTTACTGTTTCTTTTAGAGCCGGTTGTACAATACACCGATAAATCTGTCTGATAACTATCTGGCCGATAAACTTATCGGGAGGATAAAGATATTCGCTGTTGTACAAACTGTTTTTGTCGGGCTACTTTTTCCTCATATCTAGTAATTTGTGCCGTAGATTGGTAACGCTAACGTCTTTCTTTGAAATTTGAACTGATTTTGACAATAATAATAACAATTGTGTAAATTGTGCAATTAGCATTTTAAAAAATATCGAAAAATGTTTAATTTGTACGATATCAGACCAGCAGCGAGTCCGAAAACGAATTTTTAGTTAATGTTTTTAAGTAAAAGAAAAGAAAAAGAAATTAAAGAACGACGTAACCACATGGCGCAGTGGGATGAAACGGATTTTTTTTAACGGTTTCGGTTAACAAAAAAAAGTTAAGAAAGAAAGAATTAAAAAGAATTAACAGTTAAGATTAAACATGCATTTCTCATAAACAGAGTTAAATACATACAGGGTCCCGAAACTCAACGTCAAGCGGGCACCAGGTGGGAGGCCAACCTGTTCTGGTAAAAATGAGAAAAAAATTCCATTTCTCTTAGTTAAGTGGTAATAGACATATTTTTGAAAATGTTAAAAATCGGTCCCGTACAAAAAAATATATTAATTTAATTGAGTTAAGGTTGAAATAATTTATGTCTATCAAGTTTGACACATGATTTCTAAAAAAAGGAGTAGTAGAACTCCCTTGGCAAGTAATTTTAAAAGATAGCCTGTTTAGTCAAGTTTCCAAAATGGTACAACACTTGCTATTTTTCTTGTCTATAAATAATGAATAAGTAATTTAAAAAGTTCATACTTTTGTATTTATTTTTTATTTCCTCTTAACTTTGTTAAAAGATGTGCCAGTTAATATCTACGAACTACAAAATGTGGTTTCAACAAGATGGTTGCCCTTATGTCTTGCAAAAAGACTCTTTCAAATAAGGTTAATCTAAAGACACAATTAAATAAACAAATTTATTTATTATTAATTTTATAGCATTATTTTCTTAAAACTAAGGCTGAGCATTTGCCTTAGTTATTAATTATTTGCCGTCGGCACTAATACAAGCTCTGCATCGTCACAGAAAAGATCTTTTTACTAGTTGTGCAAATCTCTTTGCATTTATTTCTTCTGCTGCTGTATAAATATTGTGGCTCAGTTCGGCAAGATTTTCAATCGGTTTTTAATACACTGTTTCGTTTATGCAATCATAATAAGAAAATCAAAGGGATTTAGACCCAGAGAATGAGGAGGCCACGTAATCGAACCACGACGCACAATCCATCTTTGTAGGTATTCTGTATGCAATCCCATACAGGACAAGCATAATGAGCTGGGCAACCATCTTGTTGAAACCACATTTCTCTGTAGATATTAAGCGGCACATCTTCTAACAAAGTTGTTAAATCATTTTGGAGGAAATACAAATAACATACGAAAGTAATAACGCGTTTTTCGCAGAAAAACAGGCAATCATATTTTTTAGGAAAAGAAAAATAGCAAGTGTTATACCATTTTGGAACCTTGACTAAACAGGCCATCTTTTAAAATAACTCGCCAAGGGTGTTGTACTACTCATTTGTTTAGAAATCGTGTGTCAACCTTAATAGACATCAATTCTTTCAACCTTAACTCAAGCAAACTAATACTTTTTTTTGCAAAACTAACGACTTTTGTTGTTCGATTTGTGATTGCTATAGTAGCATGGTTCATAAGAATACATTATTAAAAAAATTACTATTAAATTGTGAACATTTCTGACCGTAGTACCTAAAGATATGATGTACGGGAACGATTTTTAACATTTTCAAAAATACGTCTATTACAGAACAGGTATGGTGCCCGCTTGACGTTGAGTTTCGGGACATCCTGTGTATTATAAGATTAGTAAAATAATTAACCTAAATAATCACTGTCAAATTGTGATGGTGTTCCATCGCAGCTTAGTTTTATCAAATTTCTAATTCTTTCATATAGCGGGTTTAACTTTTCTTCACATGGACCTCCAGTACCCATCACATCAGTGCGGTATTTGGCAACGGCTTGACGGGCATCTTTTTTTAATGTTGTTTTTTAATGATGTATTTACTGCGATGCTGTTCCCATGTACGGTTTGTGGTGCCGGTTGAATTAAAAGTTTGACAAATCTTTTGCCATACCGCTTTCTAAAATACAAGATACATATGTGATAAATAATTACCAAGTATACCTTCTCTTTCCAAGTGACCGCATCTGTTTTTTTATTTTCTATAATATGAGCTAGATTTTCTACTATTTCAATTAATCGCCAACACTCCTCTNGGTCACAGCAATCAACTAGACATTTCGGCGGCCAAACCTATTTTTAGTTATAACTTCGTAATGCTGTATCCCATAATTTTGATTTTCTAGAACAATAACTAAAACAACCCAGAACAACAAAGAAAATTTGATTTTTCCTAAAATGATGGGCTAGCCAAAAAACCCGTTTTTTCGGTTTTCTCGCGGAGTTTTTATTTTTTCGATTTGCCGCTTTGGAACAATGTAGAACAACTGTAGAACAACAATAAAAAATTTAAAAATCAAAAATGGGGGCTAACTTCCCGCACACAAAGCATGTATTTAGTAAATATAAGAAGATACCCAGAAGATAAATCAATTTAAAAAATATTTGAAAAGATACATTAAAAAAATGATTTTGGCAGGTCTCACAGACCCAGCCCGTCAACCGGAGGGTTAAAGCAAACTACTACAATATTTTTTCAAGAAATTCACTCAGCGACTCAGCCAAAGATCATACATATATGGTCGTCGTCTATGATTATTCAAATTTCACCAATTACGTTTCATTTCCGTTTCTAATGTTAACACTCAGGGGTACCATCTATGTTCTATCTCGTAGGTTGCTTCCTGTCGAGTAGAAAGTTGCTGGATAAACGGTTCACTGAGGTTATCTGTTAGGCAAGTTTATCCATGGGTTGCGTATCTAACAGATTTAACTCGACATTAATAAACCGGCCCTAAATCTGTCTGATAACTATCTGGCCGCTAAAGTTATCGGGAGGATAAAGATATTCGCTCTTGTACAAACTGTTTTTGTCGGGAGGATTGCTATTGGCTAAATAAGACTCGGTTGGTAGTACTTTTCCCCCATATCTAGTAATTTGTGCCGTAGATTGGTAACGCTAACATCTTTCTTTGAAATTTGAACTAATTATGACAACCATAACAATTGTGTAAATTGTGCAATTAGCATTTTAAAAAATATCGAAAATGTTTAATTTGTACGATACCAGTACCAGCAGCGAGTCCGAAAACGAATTATTAGTTAATGTTTTTAAGTAAAAAAAATTAAAGAACGACGTAACCACATGGTTTCGGTTAACAAAAAAAAGTTAAGAAAGAAAGAATTAAAAAGAATTAACAGTTAAGATTAAACATGTATTTCTAATAAACAGATTTAAACACATACATATATTATAAAATTGGTAAAATAATTAACCTAAACAATCACTGTCAAATTGTGATGTTGTTCCATCGCAGCTTAGTTTTATCAAATTTCTAATTCTTTCATACAGCGGGTTTAATTTTTCTGCATATGGACCTCCACCAGTACCCATCACATCAGTGCGGTATTTGGCAACGGCTTGACGGACATCTTTTTTTAATGTTTCGTATTTACTGCCATGTACGGTTTGTGGTGCCGGTTGAATTAAAAGTTTGACAAATCTTTTGCCATACCGCTTTCTAAAATACAAGATATGTCATAAATAATTACCAAGTAGGTTATACCTTCTCTTTCCAAGTGACCGCATCTGTTTTTTTATTTTCTATAATATGAGCTAGATTTTCTACTATTTCAATTAATCGCCAACACTCCTCTTGTGTATAATTAGTAGCACGTTTATTTTTTTTCCTTCCAGTACAACAAAGTAACCAAACTTTTTCACGACAGACAACGTTTGTTGTTATATAAAAACGTTGGTAACCATACATATCTGGCGAATAACCGTCTTATCGGCACCTCTGAGTACCCGATAAGGGCGATAAGTTATCCTGTCAATAATCTCCCCGACAAAAATATCCGTACATTGTAATACAGTACAAACTAGCTTATCGGTCAGACAACGCTGTCGGGAAGTTTATCGGTATATTGTTCAACCGGCCCTTAGTCCATTAATTAAAGATTCACATACTTGTAGAACAAATTTAGAAATGTTCTGCTTTGAGATTCTAAACAGATACATATTAAACTTTGATATAATCGAGTGGTTAAAAATCTCAGCGTGGCAGCTGGTTTGTCAGTTTTTAAATTACTTGTTCTAAAGAAGCTAGAAGAACCAACCAATTTACGAAGTATTCAAAATTCGTAGGAGACTTTCTTACCAAATTTTTAAAACCACGGTCGTCTTCCATGCGCAAACCTGTGGAAACAGAAGGTTCTACTCATTTTTTAAATAAAGTTTTCACCCACCACCTCTTGACTAATTTTATGTTGAGAATACCGGCTGTGGCAATACAACTACTGTGTTAGCTAACATTTGTGATGACAATTCAGATTTTTGTTCGCAAACTACACTTGTCAGCTGATACTGTAGAATTAGAAACATTCGGGTTTAGCCGTGCGTCTCTTAAAACGGCTAAACTCAAATGTATCTAGTTCTAGTGTTAGTTCCAGTTTTAGTTTTAACACTAAGTTCAAACTAGAACTAACACTAGACCTAGATCTAGAAAGTTTCGGGTTTAGCCATGCGTCTGAAGACTATATTGTGCTATCAATGCCATCAGATTTAACGGGATCACTATCAGTAATTAATACTCAATGCCAGATTGTACTGCCTAAACGGCAGTTCTGGATCGAAAACGAAAATTCTCTGGTTCAGGCAGATATTTGCATGGGGTCGGAGCAAGAGTATACTGCCAGACACTTCGGATTAAGCAAGCTTACAGCCTGGGCTATTGACATGGGTGCTAAAATCCTGCTTCTTGTAACTCCATTGTGTTTCTTTGAGGCAGGACCAAATCATCCAGAAGCTTCTTCGCATTTAATAATTTGTGAAATTCTATCATTGGAATCTCCACCTTACCAAAAACTAACATTTCCCAAATCTCAATCCAGACCCTCCCTACACAATCAAAGTTAATTTCAAAATTAAATTATGAACCCAATCACAACTTAATCCAATTCAATTTATAATTTTTAAAACTGCAACCTAAGCCATCCCATTCAAATTATCTTTATAACCAAACCCAACACTGGGCTTGATCCAAACATAACTCAACTTACTGTATATGTGGTGGTCAATAATGTCCAAACCACCAACCCAATCCATGCCCCATCGTACATAATTTAACTTTATCACTACCTAAAATAAACACTATCAAAATACAATAGAAATCTCAATTGAATCAATAACTTTCAAAATGCTACCCTAATCCCCATCCAAACCAACCTAAACATAATACTTCCAAAATGTAGTTTTAAATTTAACCACAACTCAACCGAATTCAGCTACTATCCTTGACATCTCCAAATTAATGCTAACCCATGCTTCCAAATTCAAATCCATCCACTCACCGAACCCTAAGTCTAAATCCTAAGACTAACAATAAGTATAACTTTGGTTAACCCCTGTCCAATCCATAATTTGCGCAAACCCAACCTAATCCATTCTACAAAATTCAATTTCATCCTCACCCAAGCCTTATATTTCCAAAATCTAATCCTAAAACTAAATATAACTACCTAAGCTTCGCCCAATCCATAATTTACACAACCCTAACTTAATCCGTCATCACCTAACCATAATTCACCTAACTATCCAAGGTGAAGAAATTCCTTTCTCAAAGGAAGTCAAATATGTAGGAGTAATTCTAGACAAAACCTTGTCATGGAATGAACATTTGCAGGGACTTTTGCACAAAGCTAGACTATCCTTGTGGTCTTGTCGCAGTCTTTGTGGAAAAAATTAGGGTCTTACCCCTGAAAGACTCTCTATGTGACTGTGGTTAGACCTATGATCACATACGGAGCAGCAGTCTGGTATAGGAAAGTCCGACAGACTTCAGTTATCAGTAAACTTTCACGAATTCAACGAGTAGCTGGATTGGTAATTTCTGGTGCGATAAGCACAACGCCAACTCTAGCAATGGAAGTCCTGCTTGGCCTATCACTTGTGCATTTGCATATAGAGAACAACCATTTACAGATTTAAGCAATATGTTCAAAACTGTTCGGACATGTTCTACCAATGGGCTGCAGAAGACATTATAAGCACTGATACTGTGCTATTAATGCCTTCAGATTTGTCGGGATCACTATCAGTGATTAATGCTCGATACCAGCTTGCCAACCTGCTCTGGTTCAGGCAGATATTAGCATGTTCACAGATGGATCAAAAACGCCGGAAGGGGTCGGAGTAGGAGTATACTGCCAGACACCTTGAATTAAGCAAGTTTACAGCTTAGGTACGTACTGTACTGTATCCCAGGCGAAAGTATTTGCTATTGACATGAGTGCTAAAATCCTTCTTGAGAGAGGGGTGAAGAACATGACAGTACGAATTTTCTCAGACAGTCAAGCCGCTCTCCAGGCGCTGCAAGCCGTGAAAACGGTGTCGGCTCTGGTTAATGATTGTAAGAGAACATTAAACACACTGAGTTGTGATAACAGAGATTCTTTGATCTGGCTCCCGGGTCACACTGGGGTTGCTGACAATGAAGAGGCTGATGAGCTAGCACGAGAGGGCAGCGCTAAAGCGTTTGTGGGGCCGTAACCAGCAGTTGGTGTATCATTTGCAATGGCCAAATATAGAATTGGACTGTGGGCTGAAGAGAGACTTCGCCTACTGTGGACCAGTTCTCCTGGAATGAGACATGCTAAGGTGTTTATTAACATCGCAACTGTCAAACCCGGAAATATTTTAGGACTTGCCCGTAGCAGCATGAAAGTTCTAATGGATGTCTTTACTGGGCACTGCCGATTAAAAGCACACCTCAACTTATTGGGTTTAGCCGACGATGTTGAATGGCGACTATGTGAGGAGGAAGCAGAGGCGGTTGAGCATGAATACCGTCCGTATAAGATCCTCGATTTTTGGGTCGCAGTCTATCTTCCTAAAGGATCTGAATGACCTTCCACCGAGCAAGGTATTAATGTTCGTTAAGAGCATTGGACTGCACGGTGAAATTTGATAACGATCTATCGGGGTACAACAGATCCTTAGGGTCATGGTGCAAGGTTGGTTGGTGCGCCTACCCGATATGTAGTCTATGTAATGTAATGTAACTTAATCCGTCCGCACCCAACTGAATTCCATCCTCGCCCAAGCCTTATGTTCTCAAAATCTAATTCTAAAACTAAACTGCCACTATGACTGCCGCCATAGCAGTCGACTGCTACGTGTAACGTCTTAAGTGTAACTCTGTGTAAGCTGTGTCGGGAGTCCTGGATCGAAAACAAAAATTCTCTGCTCAGGCAGATATTAGTACGAGTATACTGCCAGACACATCAAATTAAGCAATTAGTTTAACTTTTCGTTTAATAAAAATATACAACAATCTAGCACTGAATGACAATTAAACCTAGAATCAGTGAATCTAGAACTCAGGGAATACCTCGCTTTTATTTATGAACATGGAATAGAGCAAGTTGAGAAAAACCCGAGTTGGATTTTATCTATGAGCGTTAACATTTAAATATACTGGTGTATTAAATAGATAACATTAATAGTATGACTTATAACTAGGTCCGTTATATCGAGGTTTTACTATAATCAGTGTTTGTGTCATTGACACCGAAAGTACGCCAATAAACGTGCCCTATTGATTTTTTCAAAACTCCCCCCACGTTTCTCGCCCTTCTGATTGGACGTGATGTTCGAAAGCAGTCGAATAATGTCGTAACACGTGAGACGACCGGCGTCCACACGAAACGTCGTCGCGACGCCTTCATTATTATTTACCTTTTTTCCTCCAAATATCTTCTCGGGTTTTTGATTTTTTAACTTTCTCTTTGTTTTCTTTATCATTTCCTTTTTTGAATGTTTTCGGGGCCCGAAAAGTTTCACTATAAACATTTAAGATGTGTATCTACCGTTAATATTAAGTTGTTTGAGTGTTTATTTTTTCTTTTAAGATTTAGTTTTTATTTTGGGATAGGAATGCGGTAGTAACGGGGATGTGATGTTGGATCAGTTAACGCCGGAGGATAAGGATGTTAATGAGGTCATTAACGAAGAGGAAGGTGCGGTAAATAATAATCACACAGCGATGCCGCCAACTGATTTATCAGAAAGTAGCGATTCGGATGGGGAGAAGGTCGAAAAGTAAGTTGGTGTCAAATTTTCAATTTTTATTTTTAATTCATTGGGGTCTTGTCTTTTTTTTTCAATCTTGTTTCAGTCTTTATTTTTGTTTATTTTTTTTAATCATTTATTTTTTTTTATCATAAAGCACAGTTTATTTTTTATATTTTTGGATCGAGTTGGACTTAAGAAATTTTTTAAAAAGAAAAAATAAAATCTTAAGAATTATTAAGGTATAATTCTTAAGATTTTATTTATTAAGTTAAATTTATTTCTTCTATTTGAAAAGTCTTTCAGGAATAATAAAATTAACCTTACACTTATGTCATGTGAAATTAGATATAAACTTCAACCTTTATGAAATTTTCGAAATTTTCTTATGATGATAATTGAAGAACCGCATATCTCTCACGACGGCTAAACCCGAATGTTTCTGGTTCTAGCTCTAATGTTAGTTCTAGTGATAGTGTAATACTAGAACTAACATTAGACCGACAACTAGAAACATTCGGATTTAGCCGCACGTCTCTCAAGACGGCTAAACTCGAATGATTCTAGTTTTAGGTCTTGTGTTAGTTCTAGTGATAGCGCTAGTGCAATACTAGAACTAATACTAGACAGAGAACTAGAATCATTCGGGTTTAGCACTAGCGCTATCACTAGAACTAACACAAGACCTAAAACTAGAATCATTCGAGTTTAGCCGTCTTGAGAGACGCCCTGCTAAACCTAAAACTTTCTAGTTCTAGTTCTAGTTTTAATTGTTATTTAACCCTAAATTCTTGTACATTTTAATTGATTTAAAAATCTTTTTATTTAATTTAATCCACTTACCTTGCTTATAAAACCCTAGATCAACCAATTTTGAGTTAAATACAGCCTTTTAAACCAATAAATAAGACATTTTCCTTAAAAAAACTTAAATTCAATTTGACAAGCATCTGCAATATTTCTGTACCTGACAGCTGAAGGGATAGCCGAAAATGTCTAATTTAACTTCAAATAACAATAAATTGAAATAATTAATAATTCTCATGCTTTTACCTCACAAATAAAGCTCGAAAATATCGGTATATTTTAATATTAATAGTCTGTAAATGTTCATTAATACCATATTTTTATCAAAAATCTTTATTTTTACAAAATTATTGGACTTACTACATCTTGGCTCTAAAAAATTAAATGATTATTTGGACTTAAAACATAAGAATTTGTAACAATATGAACTTATTATATTTTTTCTGGAACAAATTTGAAACTTTAAAATTTATTAATTTATTATTATTAATCATCATTAGGAAATTCTGGGGCCTCTTTAGCATAAGGTAAATTCGTAAAGTAATCCTAATATTCTTCAGGAACCCACTTAAGAAGGGTTAAAAGATTTTCATATTTGGCTTCACTTATAGGTTTTCTAGAATGTCTTAATTGGGGCAAATTTTTCGGTATGTTTGAAGGTTTTCGAAGGTTTCTATTTAAATTAATGGAGCTAAAGTCTTCTTTAAATGATGTTTTAAAAAACAAAGTAATGTTAATGATGAGTAAAATGTACTAAAATTTTTTAAATCTTCTAGGCCCATAAAATTTATCCAATCAGTGCAAGTAAAAATTGTAAATGGTTTAGTTTTCTTTTTTGCACGTTCAATAACGCTGTGCTGACAATCTACTTCCTATATGAGTAGGAATATTTCATTACCATCTCTTCCAGCTTTGGTTTCATTCCACATCATACACCAAGTGTTTTTAGTACAAGGATTATGTATTGTGTAATTTAGGGTCCACAACTTTCGAAGATAAAAGCTCTCCGAATTGGTCAAAAAAGGAGTAGGAAGGCACTTTTGAAGATCGGCCATTACCACTTGTATATTTTCATTACTTTCTAAAGCACATTTCTTGTCTTCATTTTTGATTTGATATCTATTATTTGCATCACTTAAATGTAAATCTCGCTTAAGCTTTACATTAAAATAATCACACATAACACATGTGTCGTTATCTGGTAAATGGAACGACAAATTAAACATTTCGTTGAAGATTTTTCTAAAAAGCCATTTCTTAGCTGGTTCTTCACCTTTCTTCCTAAGTTCTTCGTAATATAACCCATACATTTTTGAAATATTTATGCCATCTCCAAGATACTTCTTAGCAGATCTTTCTCGAGAATAATGGCTTTCATACGTAGGGTAGCTGTCAATGTGCTTAGTGATTTTTTCAATAACTTTATCAGAAATTTTATTGATAGGGACTTTTCTACCTCTTTGATCAGGTACTGAAATATTACATGTAGACTTCTTTTTTAGAGCGTTATAAACAAATTTTTCGCTGATCGATAAAGTGCTTATAAAAAATTCAATGAAGAAATTATATAGATTTTGTTGTGTACGCACTTTTGTAGATAGAGGGTCTCTTGGTCTACGTCGTTTTACATCTTTAGTAAACGCGCAATAATTAATGAACTGCCTCTTGCACTCCCAAGAAAAAAATTTTTTCCAAAAATCATTATGAATCTGCTGGCGTTGATTTTCAGATATTAACGAACGGCACTTATATGTAAGTACAGGTGGAACCACATGGACTTTTTAGTTTTTTATTTAGTATGAGTTTGTCATAAGTCATAACTTTTCAATTATTTTTCAAAGCACACTACACACCCAATATTGATGTGTACATTAATTTTGGACTTTTCTTTATAATCGAAACATTTTTCCTCGTAATAAAGTTTTTTTAAATAATGTTACTAAAAATGAAATACTGGGTTTTAGAGCATTCTTATTTGAGCATTAGTACATTTTTGTTAAAAGTGGACTTACACCCCTTTAGCTCTCAGGTACAGATTTGGATCTTAATCACCATTGGTAACCGAGTCAAGTTGGATAACCTAACAATAATAAAATTATAACCGTTAATATTTCGCTTTATTTTTAATATTTTTTTAATTTTATTTTATTTTATTTTGTATATTGCTTCTTAACACGTTTGGTGCCCACTACGAGTAAACCGTGGTTAACGGTATCGCTGGGCAGCGAACGTGTTAAGTGAAATACACTGCATGAATAAAAACATAGAAATGTTGATTCTTCCAATGACGTCACAGCAATGCCTTTGCGGGGGGATACGTGCATAACAACAGTTTATATGGAGTTGGATAACCTTATACAGTATGTTTACTCAACAGACCTTGAATATTAGGAAAGCTATTAAAGTCAGACATATGACATACTTATCATTAATTAAAGGGAACTTGATGAGCAATTCAACTAGCATACAATATACAGTCTGTTCTATTTAAAAAACTTAAGAAAAAGCCATTTGAAAAACATGAAAAGTAACTGAACTTTTTAAACATCCTGTATATTGTATCTAATATCTTTGAATACTATTATCAACCTACTGGCTTTGACTTTTGTCTGACGTAGTTTCAAGGCAAAATCGGAAAAAATATAGTTTTTACATCGTTTTTAAAAAGATCTTGTAACAAGAACATTTTGGAAGAACAATTGAATATCTCAGAAACTATGAACGCTGTGAAATAGTAACATATACGGTTGTATAAACAAATTTAGTTGTATTCATAATATGATAAAATATACAGAGTGTTGTCTAACAACTTTTGTATAAAATATTTTTTTGTTTTTCAAATGGTTTAGTAACTATCGACAGCCAGTATACTAACAACTCACCCTGTATAAGAGAAATTATATTAGCAAGTTAACATTTAAGCTACAAGCTTTTGTATTTATGGAATGATTTATCTTGAAATATTTCTTAAGTCCAATTCATTTACATAAATTATTTATATCTTTTTGTCCAATTCATCGCTTTGGCTGAAACAATCATCAATTTATTTATTTGTATCTGTTAAAATCGATCGAAATTCTTTTCCAATTTTGACCATCGATTATCTGGTTCAAAATAACAAGTAAAGTGGTATATTTTTTCTATGAAATTAACAAATCGTTTTATTAACTTTTGGATTTAACGATAAATCCCGCTTGATTTGTTTTAAAAGTTATACCTCGATTTGTTTGCAGGAGCAAACGTAGACGTAATAGCAGTGACATTGAACCAGACTCAGCCCTTTTAAATTCCCCTGATCCCCATCCTTATCATTCTTCCAGTGACGAGAATCTATAGTAAGTTTTTTCATTTTTCTCATTTTCATTGTTTTTTGTATCTTCTAATTTCTTTATTAATTCATTCTTTAAGCGCATGCATTTATTTATAGAAAAAAAAACCTTTCCTAACAAAAAAATCCTTAAATAAACATATTTTTATTTTATTATTTTTTTAACATTTATTTTTTTATAGCACTTTAATCAATAAATAATGCTTTTGCTCTCTTTATTTTCTTAACATCGCATGATTTACTTTATTTNACATGAGAATGCTATTAAAAGCTTCAGTACATGTATTCAATGGGCGGAGGAGAATGCAGTCGATTTAAACACCGTAACAACCCTTAGAATTCTACGGCAACGCGCCATGAAATTTAAACAAGACTGCATGCGACAAACAAAGTTGTTTGATTTTTTTAAATAAACTGTATAAAACATGTATTGCATATATTATCTAGTACAATAAATCTATAAATAAGTATTTATAAGACTTTTTTTGATAATATTTAAATATGACTTCAATAATCCGCATGCTTCCATAATCTGAATTGAGCTGGTTTTAATTGATTCGGATTAGCGAAGCTTTACTGTATATTGCTTCTTAACACGTTCGGTGATCACTACGAGTTAACTCGTATGTAAACCGTGGTTAACGGTATCGCTGGGCAGCGAACGTGTTAAGTGAAATACACTGCATAAATAAAAACACAGAAATGTTAATTCTTCCAATGACGTCACAGCAAGGCCTTTGCGGAGGGATATGTTCATAACAACGCGTTCATATGGGTTGGATAACCTTATACAGTACGTTTACTCATCGGACCTTGAATATTAGGAAAACTATTAAAGTCAGACATATGACATACTTATCATTAATTAAAGGGAACTTGATGAGCAATTCAACTAGCACACAATATACAGTCTGTTCCATTTAAAAAACTTAAGAAAAAGCCATTTGAAAAACATCAAAAGTAACTGAACTTTTTAAACATTCTGTATAGTGTATCTAATATCTTTAAATACTATCATCTATCTACTGGCTTTGACTTTTATCTGACGTAGTTTCAAGGCAAAATCGAAAAAAATTTTTACGTTTTTACATCGTTTTCAAAAAGATCCTGTAATAGGCACATTTTGGAAGAACAATTCAATATGTCAGGAACTATAAACGCTGTGAAATAGTAACATATACGGTTGTATAAACAAATTTAGTTGTATTCATAATATGATAAAATATACAGGATGTGCGTCTTCAGACGCACGGCTAAACCAGAAACTTTCTAATTCTAGCTCCAGTGTTAGTTCTAGTTTTACACTAGCACTATCACTTGAACTAACACAAGACCTAGAACTAAAATCATTCGGGTTTAGCCGCACGTCTCTAAAGACGGCTAAACCCGAATGTTTCTAGTTCTAGGTCTAATGTTAGTTCTAGTGACAATGGTGGTTAGCATAAGATTTAGTTAGTTAACACATTTTGGAAGAACAATTGAATATCTCAGGGACTATGAACGCTGTGAAATAGTAACATACACGGTTGCATAAACAAATTTAGTCGTATTCATAATACTATAAAATATACAGGGTGTTCCATTTAAATAAATTTACGTACTCTCCGCTACGCTTAAATGGAACATCCTGTATAAGTGAAAACAATTTTACGTAATAGAAAGTGATGAGTGAAACAACTTTTGTATAAAACATTTTTTTGTTTTTCAAATGGTTTAGTAACTATCGTCAGCCAGTATACTAACAACTCACCCTGTATAAGAGTAATTATATTAGCAAGTTAACATTTGAGTTGCAGGTTTTTGTATTTATGGAATGATTTATCTTGAAATATTTCTTAAGTCCAATTCATTTACATAAATTATTTATATCTTTTTGTCCAATTCATCGCTTTGGCTGAAACAATCATCAATTTATTTATTTGTATCTGTTAAAATCGATCGAAATTCTTTTCCAATTTTGACCATCGATTATCTGGTTCAAAATAACAAGTAAAGTGGTATATTTTTTCTATGAAATTAACAAATCGTTTTATTAACTTTTGGATTTAACGATAAATNAAATGAAATACTGGGTTTTAGAGCATTCTTATTTGAGCATTAGTACATTTTTGTTAAAAGTGGACTTACACCCCTTTAGCTCTCAGGTACAGATTTGGATCTTAATCACCATTGGTAACCGAGTCAAGTTGGATAACCTAACAATAATAAAATTATAACCGTTAATATTTCGCTTTATTTTTAATATTTTTTTAATTTTATTTTATTTTATTTTGTATATTGCTTCTTAACACGTTTGGTGCCCACTACGAGTAAACCGTGGTTAACGGTATCGCTGGGCAGCGAACGTGTTAAGTGAAATACACTGCATGAATAAAAACATAGAAATGTTGATTCTTCCAATGACGTCACAGCAATGCCTTTGCGGGGGGATACGTGCATAACAACAGTTTATATGGAGTTGGATAACCTTATACAGTATGTTTACTCAACAGACCTTGAATATTAGGAAAGCTATTAAAGTCAGACATATGACATACTTATCATTAATTAAAGGGAACTTGATGAGCAATTCAACTAGCATACAATATACAGTCTGTTCTATTTAAAAAACTTAAGAAAAAGCCATTTGAAAAACATGAAAAGTAACTGAACTTTTTAAACATCCTGTATATTGTATCTAATATCTTTGAATACTATTATCAACCTACTGGCTTTGACTTTTGTCTGACGTAGTTTCAAGGCAAAATCGGAAAAAATATAGTTTTTACATCGTTTTTAAAAAGATCTTGTAACAAGAACATTTTGGAAGAACAATTGAATATCTCAGAAACTATGAACGCTGTGAAATAGTAACATATACGGTTGTATAAACAAATTTAGTTGTATTCATAATATGATAAAATATACAGAGTGTTGTCTAACAACTTTTGTATAAAATATTTTTTTGTTTTTCAAATGGTTTAGTAACTATCGACAGCCAGTATACTAACAACTCACCCTGTATAAGAGAAATTATATTAGCAAGTTAACATTTAAGCTACAAGCTTTTGTATTTATGGAATGATTTATCTTGAAATATTTCTTAAGTCCAATTCATTTACATAAATTATTTATATCTTTTTGTCCAATTCATCGCTTTGGCTGAAACAATCATCAATTTATTTATTTGTATCTGTTNACATGCTACAGTCACAACTAACTTTTTAAGAGAAAAAGCTCTGAAAATTTTTACTAAATGTTATAAAGACAAAACGTTTATTGCAAGCAGAGGATGGATCAGTCGATTTAAAAATAGACGTAGTATTCGTCAATTAAAAGTGGTTGGAGAGAAACTCTCTAGCGACTCATCTGTAGTGCAACCGTTTTTACGAAAATTCACTAAAAAAATGACAGCTGAATGTATTACCCAGCCAAATATACAACGCAGATGAATCTGCATTATTCTGGAAACTACTTCCCGATCGTACGTTAGTGCATGCCGGAGAAAGAACTGCTCCAGGGAGAAAAACATCAAAGGAAAGAGTAACTTTTCTTGCTTGTACAAACGGACATGGCACACATAAACTTAAAATGTTGGTTATCGGAAAAGCAAAAAATCCGAGAGCTTTTAAAAACTGTCTCCTGCCTTCCAGTTGAATATTTCTCGACAAAAAATGCTTGGATGACTTCAGCTCTTTTTGTAAAATGGTTTCACGAGTCTTTTGTTAAACAAATTAGAAAATTTCAAGCAGAAAACAATCTGAGTGGTAAAGCAATTTTGTTAATCGACAATGCGCCAAGTCACGCATCGGAAACCAAATTAATAAGCGATGATGGTGAAATTATAACAATGTTTCTGCCACCCAATTGTATTCCACTTATCCAACCTATGGATCAAAATGCAATTCGTTTAACGAAAGTGTATTACCGGAAAAGTCTCTTAGAACATGTTCTATCTATAGAGGAAGACGATATTTCCAAAGCACTGAAGAATATTTCTATTAAGGATGCTGTGTTCATGCTTGCCAATGCTTGGGACAAACTATCGGCTAATTTAATAGCAATTTGTTGGAGAAATGTATTTGGACAATCAGATGAGGAAACAAGAATTAAAAGAAATCGGTGCTATGCTCCAGCAAATAAACAATGATCATCATCCTTCGCAATCAGAAGTTAACGATTGGATTGTTGGTGATAAAGATCATGTTTCGCTGGATAGTGACGGCAGGGACGGCAGTTCTCTCCATGAAGACGCTGGTACAAACGAAAACGAATTAAAAGTAAAACATGAGAATGCTATTAAAAGCTTCAGTACATGTATTCAATGGGCGGAGGAGAATGCAGTCGATTTAAACACCGTAACAACCCTTAGAATTCTACGGCAACGCGCCATGAAATTTAAACAAGACTGCATGCGACAAACAAAGTTGTTTGATTTTTTTAAATAAACTGTATAAAACATGTATTGCATATATTATCTAGTACAATAAATCTATAAATAAGTATTTATAAGACTTTTTTTGATAATATTTAAATATGACTTCAATAATCCGCATGCTTCCATAATCTGAATTGAGCTGGTTTTAATTGATTCGGATTAGCGAAGCTTTACTGTACTTCCCCG
>NW_019280739.1:209300-243899 GCF_000648695.1 Onthophagus taurus | reverse complement strand
ACTAAAAATGAAATACTGGGTTTTAGAGCATTCTTATTTGAGCATTAGTTCATTTTTGTTAAAAGTGGACTTACACCCCTTTAGCTCTCAGGTACAGATTTGGATCTTAATCACCATTGGTAACCGAGTCAAGTTGGATAACCTAACAATAATAAAATTATAACCGTTAATATTTCGCTTTATTTTTAATATTTTTTTAATTTTATTTTATTTTATTTTGTATATTGCTTCTTAACACGTTTGGTGCCCACTACATGTAAACCGTGGTTAACGGTATCGCTGGGCAGCGAACGTGTTAAGTGAAATACACTGCATAAATAAAAACACAGAAATGTTAATTCTTCCAATGACGTCACAGCAAGGCCTTTGCGGAGGGATATGTTCATAACAACGCGTTCATATGGGTTGGATAACCTTATACAGTACGTTTACTCATCGGACCTTGAATATTAGGAAAACTATTAAAGTCAGACATATGACATACTTATCATTAATTAAAGGGAACTTGATGAGCAATTCAACTAGCACACAATATACAGTCTGTTCCATTTAAAAAACTTAAGAAAAAGCCATTTGAAAAACATCAAAAGTAACTGAACTTTTTAAACATTCTGTATAGTGTATCTAATATCTTTAAATACTATCATCTATCTACTGGCTTTGACTTTTATCTGACGTAGTTTCAAGGCAAAATCGAAAAAAATTTTTACGTTTTTACATCGTTTTCAAAAAGATCCTGTAATAGGCACATTTTGGAAGAACAATTCAATATGTCAGGAACTATAAACGCTGTGAAATAGTAACATATACGGTTGTATAAACAAATTTAGTTGTATTCATAATATGATAAAATATACAGGATGTGCGTCTTCAGACGCACGGCTAAACCAGAAACTTTCTAATTCTAGCTCCAGTGTTAGTTCTAGTTTTACACTAGCACTATCACTTGAACTAACACAAGACCTAGAACTAAAATCATTCGGGTTTAGCCGCACGTCTCTAAAGACGGCTAAACCCGAATGTTTCTAGTTCTAGGTCTAATGTTAGTTCTAGTGACAATGGTGGTTAGCATAAGATTTAGTTAGTTAACACATTTTGGAAGAACAATTGAATATCTCAGGGACTATGAACGCTGTGAAATAGTAACATACACGGTTGCATAAACAAATTTAGTCGTATTCATAATACTATAAAATATACAGGGTGTTCCATTTAAATAAATTTACGTACTCTCCGCTACGCTTAAATGGAACATCCTGTATAAGTGAAAACAATTTTACGTAATAGAAAGTGATGAGTGAAACAACTTTTGTATAAAACATTTTTTTGTTTTTCAAATGGTTTAGTAACTATCGTCAGCCAGTATACTAACAACTCACCCTGTATAAGAGTAATTATATTAGCAAGTTAACATTTGAGTTGCAGGTTTTTGTATTTATGGAATGATTTATCTTGAAATATTTCTTAAGTCCAATTCATTTACATAAATTATTTATATCTTTTTGTCCAATTCATCGCTTTGGCTGAAACAATCATCAATTTATTTATTTGTATCTGTTAAAATCGATCGAAATTCTTTTCCAATTTTGACCATCGATTATCTGGTTCAAAATAACAAGTAAAGTGGTATATTTTTTCTATGAAATTAACAAATCGTTTTATTAACTTTTGGATTTAACGATAAATCC
Source organism: Onthophagus taurus (assembly GCF_000648695.1). Classification (NCBI taxonomy): domain Eukaryota; kingdom Metazoa; phylum Arthropoda; class Insecta; order Coleoptera; family Scarabaeidae; genus Onthophagus; species Onthophagus taurus. The sequence continues at coordinate 242,211 of NW_019280739.1, read as the reverse complement.
CGCTTGATTTGTTTTAAAAGTTATACCTCGATTTGTTTGCAGGAGCAAACGTAGACGTAATAGCAGTGACATTGAACCAGACTCAGCCCTTTTAAATTCCCCTGATCCCCATCCTTATCATTCTTCCAGTGACGAGAATCTATAGTAAGTTTTTTCATTTTTCTCATTTTCATTGTTTTTTGTATCTTCTAATTTCTTTATTAATTCATTCTTTAAGCGCATGCATTTATTTATAGAAAAAAAAACCTTTCCTAACAAAAAAATCCTTAAATAAAAACATATTTTTATTTTATTATTTTTTTAATATTTATTTTTTTATAGCACTTTAATCAATAAATAATGCTTTTGCTCTCTTTATTTTCTTAACATCGCATGATTTACTTTATTTATTTTATTTTCTTTTTTTTTATTGTGCTAAAGTAATCTTGGATTAATCCAAAACATTTTTTATTGTAGTCCCGTTTGTACGGCTCTTCACGAAGGTAAACAATTAATCAACGAAGTTTACTCAATGCACGTCGATCAACTCTTCACCCTTCTCTTCACCAGTTCAAAGTTCTTCCTTGATTTTCACGCTTCAAGAAAAACAAGCGATTTTACGCAAACGGCATGGTCGCACAATCCAAACAATAACATGAAAACGCGCACCATTAATCTTACGATTCCTTTAACTCAAGCGATTGGGCCGAAATCTGCCCAGGTAACAGAAACACAGGTAAGAAAACATGTTACTCAAATTCCACAAAAATTAAATTATTTTTTAATTTAATTTAGGTGATGTTAACATGTAGCAAACCAGGTTATCTTTACGCAATCGATGTGGATATAGTAAATGGTGGGATTCCTTATGCAGATAGTTTTTATTGTTTCGTGCATTACTGCTTACATAAAATTTCTGATACCCAATCATCAATGGCGGTTTATGCCCAGATTAAGTACAAAAAGAACGTTTGGGGATTAGTTAAAGGTGTTAAAAAATTAAATCTTAATTATTTAACACAATTCAAACATTTTTTTTGTAGGGATGATCGAAAAAAATAGTTGGCAAGGCGTCGAAGATTTCTTTTCTGCATTAGCTAAAGCCCTTCACATAGAAGCGGAAGAAAGTACAAACTTAACGGAAAAACATCGATCCGGACGTAGAAGACGACCGATTATTCAACGTCCCATTCCAAAAGAAATGATTCGACCTGTACGTAGTTCAATTCCAAACATAAACACCATCGGTGGTGTCACCCAGGGATCGCGAATAGATCCGATGAAAATCGTTTTTTCCGTACTCATTATGTTAGCGATTCTCACTGGGGTACTTTATTATAAGTTATGGACGTTAGAGGGGGCGATACCTTCAACGTTTATCGATTTACATGTACTTAAAGATCCGCCAACAACCCATGAGGAGTGGGTTAAGTTATTACAACAACAAGAAACGTTGCATACTGTTGAAATGCACAAGTGGCAAAAAATATTAAAGACAGCAATACAATTATTAAGAGATATTGAGGAGTCTTTGAGTCAGTTGCAACGATCTATTCATCCGGCTTATACTAGTAAAATTATGTCGATGGTACAGAACCAAGACGGTTCAAAATCATCCAATAATGATGAATTGTAAGATATAAGTTTAAAACGAAAAGTAATTAATTAATTAATAGGTGATAATAGGTTTCAATTGAGGTAGTATTGTTCGTTGATTGTGATATAATTATTTGTTTAAGCGTTTTAACGCCAAATTTTTTCCATTTAATTGTACAGTTTCTTTTTTTTTTTGTGGATTTTTTAGAAATAACTTTTAAAAATGCTGTTAGGTTAGGTATACTGTTCCTCTTTTTATTCCTTCCCCGTTAACCCGTGAATCTCTTTTTTAATATTAATTTATATACTGTGGTAATTTAAGGAGTAATTTATGCGTATAGGTGAAAATAAAAGTATAAATTGAGTATTAACATTAAATAATATTGTTTAACTTTTTACCTATTCTATACATTAGGCAACCCATATTACACTTTCAATATAGCTTATAACTTCAATTGACACGTATATACGGCGTTGCCAACCCTACCGATATAGAAGATAATCTACCGATCTTTAAAATTTTAACAAAGTATTATGAAACACATCGTACTTAAAATCAATACAATTGCGACAAAAATTGTACCTTATGGGAATACCCTACTTATATTGCATAAAAGTATATACCAACGATATGGCAATGTCTCTCGAGCAACGTTGTCAGATCGTTGATATACCGGGTATCCCTCAGAAGTGGCTCACCCCCATATTTTTTTTTATTAGTGATATAAGAAAACCATTTACAATGCATAATTAGGCCGTTAAAACGGATTATTGCGACATGAAATCATTCTCTTTGTACTTCCGGTTATACCGGATGTGAGTACAAATTTCGCTATTTTTTAAATCTATAATTTTTTTTTGAAGTTGGTTATACAGCATTTAACTTTTACTTGAAAAAATTTTCACGATCGCTTATAATTTTTGAAAAAAAAATTATTTTATTTATTTTTTAACGTTTTAGTAGCTTCGGAATATGTATTACAACTTTTGACGCATATTAGCTAGGTTAATAGTCGCTAACGGTCTAATTATGTATTCCAAATGGTTTTCTTATATCACCAATAATAAAAAAAAATATGGGTGTAAACCACTTCTGAGGCACACCCGGTATACAGCACGCGTCATAAGTAAACCCCCTTCCTAATTTGAAAACGGTTCAAAATATTGTCAAAATAGATATTCACGCATTTAAGAGCTAAAGTGTAAGAGAGCAATACTGTTAACAATAAAATTTGCTACAACTTTTGATTATTTATTTTTTATCTGGTGGGCGCTGGTTAACAACAAAATCTTGGTTTTACGTTTCCATAAACTTTATTATTAATTTCACTTAAACTATACATATAAATTGCGATTAGTTATATAGGGAGCCTTGCTCCGCGTGTATTGAAGGGGTACTGTTTCGGTGGGTGTTAAATCGAAGACTGAATAACTGATACGAGTTGTGCTCGCAGGCTCCTTCTTTATTTTAGGTCATAACTAAAAACCCTTACCTAAACACCGAAATATACACCCCAACGCATTCCCACACTTCACTCAACCCAATAAATAATGCGATAAAAAACCCTAATCTTGCGACTCGAGACACTTCAAATCTAGACTAAACAAATGAGGCGATACAAATAAATCCAATATAAATTAACCAATATAATATAAAATCTAACAACTTTTACGCTAAAAGTGTTTTTGTAACATGCTGCGATTCCTCATTCATCAAATTTTCATATTTTCGTATCTACCTCGATACTGACGTATCTAAGAGCAACAGTGCAAGAGAGCAATATTGTTAACAATAAAATTTGCAACAATTTTTGTTATAAACGTTTTCTTATAACAAGCTCCGATTGTCAAATGTTACCTTTAATAACTTGAAAGAGCAACAAATTCTAACATTTTCATATTTTCGTATCTATATCGATATTGACGTATCTAAGAGTGAAAGTGCAAGGGAGCAATATTGTTAACAATAAAATTTGCAAGAATTTTTGTTATAAAAGTTTTTTTGTAACATGCTGCGATTCCTGAGAGTTACCTTTAATAACTTGAAAGAGCAACAAATTCATAAAATTTTCATATTTTCGTATCTATCTCGATATTGACGCATCTAAGAGTAAAAATGCAAGGGAGCAATATTGTTAACAATAAAATTTGCAACCATTTTTGTTATAAAAGTTTTCTTATAGCATGATCCGATTCCCAAGTTTTACCTTTAATAACTTGAAAAAGCAACAAATTTTCATATTTTCGTATCTATCTGGATATTGACGTATCTAAGAGCAAAAATGTAAGAAAGCAATATTGTTAACAATAAAATTTGCAACCATTTTTGTTATAAAAATTTTCTTATAGCATGATCCGATTCCCAAGTTTTACCTTTAATAACTTGAAAAAGCAACAAATTCATCAAATTTTCATATTTTCGTATCTATCTGGATATTGACGCATCTAAGAGCAAAAGTGCAAGAGAGCAATATTGTTAACAATAAAATTTGCAACAATATTTGTTATAAAAGTTTTCTGATAGCAAGCTCCGATTCTCAAGTGTTACCTTTAATAACTTGAAAGAGCAACAAATTCATAAAATTTTCATATTTTCGTATCTACCCTTATATTGACGTATCTAACGATAAGAGCAAAAGTACAAGAGAGTAATATTGTTAACAATGAAATTTGCAACAATTTTTGTTATAAAAGTCTTCTTATAGCAAGCTCCGATTCCCAAGTTTTACCTTTAATAACTTGAAAAAGCAACAAATTTTCATATTTTCGTATCTATCTGGATATTGACGTATCTAAGAGCAAAAATGTAAGAAAGCAATATTGTTAACAATAAAATTTGCAACCATTTTTGTTATAAAAATTTTCTTATAGCATGATCCGATTCCCAAGTTTTACCTTTAATAGCTTGAAAAAGCTACAAATTCATAAAATTTTCATATTTTCGTATCTATCTCGATATTGACGTATCTAAGAGCAAAAGTGCAAGAGAGCAATATTGTTAACAATAAAATTTGCAACAATTTTTGTTATAAAAGTTTTCTTATAGCAAGCTCCGATTCTCAAGTGTTACCTTTAATAACTTGAAAGAGCAACAAATTCATAAAATTTTCATATTTTCGTATCTATCTTGATATTGACGTATCTAAGTGCAAAAGAGCAATATTGTTAACAACAAAATTTGCAACAATTTTTGTTATAAAAGTTTTCTTATACCAAGCTCCGATTCTCAAGTGTTATCTTTAATAACTTGAAAGAGCAACAAATTCATAACATTTTCATATTTTCGTATCTATCTCGATATTGACGCATCTGATAGTAAAAGTGCAAGAGAGCAATATTGTTAACAATAAAATTTGCAACCATTTTTGTTATAAAAGATTTCTTATAGCATGATCCGATTCCCAAGTTTTACCTTTAATAACTTGAAAGAGCAACAAATTCATAATATTTTTATATTTTCGTATCTATCTCGATATTGACGCATCTAAGAGTAAAAGTGCAAGAGAGCAATATTGTTAACAATAAAATTTGCAACAATTTTTGTTATAAAAGTTTTCTTATAGCATCCTCCGATTCCCAAGTGTTACCTTTAATAACTTGAGAAAGCAATAAATTCATCAAAATTTCATATTTTCGTATCTATCTCGATATTGACGTATCTAAGAGCAAAAGTGCAAGAGAGCAATATTGTTAACAATAAAATTTGCAACAATATTTGTTATAAAAGTTTTCTTATAGCATCCTCCGATTCCCAAGTGTTACCTTTAATAAATTGAAAAAGCAACAAATTCATCAAATTTTTATATTTTCGTATATATCTCGATATTGACCCGTCTAAGAGCAAAAGTGCAAGAGAGCAATATTCTTAACAATAAAATTTGCTAGAATTTTTGTTATAAAAGTTTTCTTATAGCATGCTCCGATTCCCAAGTGTTACCTTTAATAACTTGAGAAAGCAATAAATTCATAAAATTTTCATATTTTCGTATCTATCTCGATATTAACGTATCTAAGAGCAAAAGTGCAAGAGAGCAATATTGTTAGCAATAAAATTTGCGACAATTTTTGTTATAAAAGTTTTCTTATAGCAAGCTCCGATTCTCAAGTGTTACCTTTAATAACTTGAAAAAGCAACAAATTCATAAAATTTTCATATTTATCTCGATATTGACGTATTTAAGAGCGAAAGTGCAAGAGAGCAATATTGTTAACAATAAAATTTGCTACAAATTTTATTTTAAAAGTTTTTCGTAACATCCTTCGATTCCAAAGTGCTACCATTAACAACTTGCCAATAGGTTCGATCCCGAAAAAGAATAGTCTTAATAAAAGAAATGGCAAGAAATTTTTAAAGATGCTATTAGGTTAGGTATACTGTTCCTTTTTTTATTGCTTCCCCGTTAACCCGTGAATCTCTTTTTTAACCCTACATTGGATACGTAGGGTCCTGACAGGCCTATGACTATGACTTACAGTGGTACAATAAAGTCTACATACACCCCAGAAAATCATAATATCTTAGCTCCTGGAATGTAATTCAATGAAATTTTTAAACGAAGGTCCTCCCAAATTTTCCAAATTTGGTAGGTCCTCCCTTGGCAGCAAGAACTGCTGCTAATCGTCGNAGCAAGCTCCGATTCCCAAGTTTTACCTTTAATAACTTGAAAAAGCAACAAATTTTCATATTTTCGTATCTATCTGGATATTGACGTATCTAAGAGCAAAAATGTAAGAAAGCAATATTGTTAACAATAAAATTTGCAACCATTTTTGTTATAAAAGTTTTCTTATAGCATGATCCGATTCCCAAGTTTTACCTTCAATAGCTTGAAAAAGCTACGAATTCATCAAATTTTCCTATTTTCGTATATATCTCGATATTGACGTATCTTATAGCAATAGTGCAAGAGAGCAATATTGTTCACAATAAAATTTGCAAGAATTTTTGTTATAAAAGTTTTCTTATAGCAAGCGCCGATTCTCAAGTGTTACCTTTAATAACTTGAAAAAGCAACAAATTCAACAAATTTTCATATTTTCGTATCCACCTCTATATTGACGTATCTAAGAGCAAAAGTATAAGAGAGCAATATTGTTAACAATAAAATTTGCAACAATTTTTGTTATAAAAGTTTTTTTATAGCAAGCTCTGATTCTCAAGTGTTACCTTTAATATCTTGAAAGAACAACAAATTCATCAAATTTTCATATTTTCGTATCCATCTCGATATTGACGTATCTAAGAGCAAAAGTACAAGAGAGCAATATTATTAACAATAAAATTTGCAACAATTTTTGTTATAAAAGTTTTCTTATAGCACGCTCCCATTCTCAAGTGTTACCTTTAATAACTTGAACGAGCAACAAATTCATAAAATTTTCATATTTATCTCGATATTGACGTATCTAAGAGCGAAAGTGCAAGAGAGCAATATTATTAACAATAAAATTTGTTACAACTTTTATTTTAAAAGTTTTTCGTAACATCCTCCGATTCCAAAGTGCTACCATTAACAACTTGCCAATAGGTTCGATCCCGAAAAAGAATAGTCTTAATAAAAGAAATGGCATGAAATTTTTAAAGATGCTATTAAGTTAGGTATACTGTTTCTCTTTTTATTCCTTCACCGTTAACCCGTGAATCTCTTTTTTAACCCTACATTGGATACGTAGGGTCCTGACAGGCCTATGACTATGACTTACAGTGGTACGATAAAGTCTACATACACCCCAGAAAATCATAATATCTCAACTCCTGAAATGTAATTCAATGAAATTTTTAAACGAAGGTCCTCCCAAATTTTCCAAATTTGGTAGGTCCTCCCTTGGCAGCAAGAACTGCTGCTAATCGTCGAGGCATAGAACCAACTAAATTAGCTGTAATTTCAGGTGAAATAGTCTTCCATTCCTGTAATAGTGCAGCTTTTAAGTCGTTTTTGACATACAACCCCATACCATTACATTTCCTCCGCTATGCTCTACTGTGGCTTTCAAGTTTTTCTTATTCATTTCTTCGTTTTTCTTTCTCCATACATTTGCTTTGCCATCATAGCCGAAAATATTGAACTTGCTTTCGTCCGAAAATACAACGGTATGCCAGAAAGTAGTATTCTTTTGCTCATGTAATTTAGCAAAATTGACTCTTTTTTTCGCATTTATTTCGGATATAAACGGCTTTTTTCTTGGAACTCTACTGTTATAGCCTTCACTTCGTAACACCAGTCTAACTGTTTCCGGATTTATGGTTATAGTCTGTTATAGACCTTGATGCCGCGAATGATTTGGCTATCTCTACCGCAGTTGTTGTCGGCTGATCGTTTTTAAAATTGACCGCTTATCTCTAGGTGTCAGTTTACGTGGTCGGCCACTTCTTGGTTTATTTTCGATTGACTGACGTTCCTTATAATTTCGAATTACTGTCTGGACCGACGAGCGACTTTTACTAACTATTTTTNCAAAAGTACAAGAGAGTAATATTGTTAACAATGAAATTTGCAACAATTTTTGTTATAAAAGTCTTCTTATAGCAAGCTCCGATTCCCAAGTTTTACCTTTAATAACTTGAAAAAGCAACAAATTTTCATATTTTCGTATCTATCTGGATATTGACGTATCTAAGAGCAAAAATGTAAGAAAGCAATATTGTTAACAATAAAATTTGCAACCATTTTTGTTATAAAAGTTTTCTTATAGCATGATCCGATTCCCAAGTTTTACCTTCAATAGCTTGAAAAAGCTACGAATTCATCAAATTTTCCTATTTTCGTATATATCTCGATATTGACGTATCTTATAGCAATAGTGCAAGAGAGCAATATTGTTCACAATAAAATTTGCAAGAATTTTTGTTATAAAAGTTTTCTTATAGCAAGCGCCGATTCTCAAGTGTTACCTTTAATAACTTGAAAAAGCAACAAATTCAACAAATTTTCATATTTTCGTATCCACCTCTATATTGACGTATCTAAGAGCAAAAGTATAAGAGAGCAATATTGTTAACAATAAAATTTGCAACAATTTTTGTTATAAAAGTTTTTTTATAGCAAGCTCTGATTCTCAAGTGTTACCTTTAATATCTTGAAAGAACAACAAATTCATCAAATTTTCATATTTTCGTATCCATCTCGATATTGACGTATCTAAGAGCAAAAGTACAAGAGAGCAATATTATTAACAATAAAATTTGCAACAATTTTTGTTATAAAAGTTTTCTTATAGCACGCTCCCATTCTCAAGTGTTACCTTTAATAACTTGAACGAGCAACAAATTCATAAAATTTTCATATTTATCTCGATATTGACGTATCTAAGAGCGAAAGTGCAAGAGAGCAATATTATTAACAATAAAATTTGTTACAACTTTTATTTTAAAAGTTTTTCGTAACATCCTCCGATTCCAAAGTGCTACCATTAACAACTTGCCAATAGGTTCGATCCCGAAAAAGAATAGTCTTAATAAAAGAAATGGCATGAAATTTTTAAAGATGCTATTAAGTTAGGTATACTGTTTCTCTTTTTATTCCTTCACCGTTAACCCGTGAATCTCTTTTTTAACCCTACATTGGATACGTAGGGTCCTGACAGGCCTATGACTATGACTTACAGTGGTACGATAAAGTCTACATACACCCCAGAAAATCATAATATCTCAACTCCTGAAATGTAATTCAATGAAATTTTTAAACGAAGGTCCTCCCAAATTTTCCAAATTTGGTAGGTCCTCCCTTGGCAGCAAGAACTGCTGCTAATCGTCGAGGCATAGAATCAACTAAATTAGCTGTAATTTCAGGTGAAACAGTCTTCCATTCCTGTAATAGTGCAGCTTTTAAGTCGTTTTTGACATACAACCTTATACCATTACATTTCCTCCGCCATGCTCTACTGTGGCTTTCAAGTTTTTCTTATTCATTTCTTCGTTTTTCTTTCTCCATACATTTGCTTTGCCATCATAGCCGAAAATATTGAACTTGCTTTCGTCCGAAAATACAACGGTACGCCAGAAAGTAGTATTCTTTTGCTCATGTAATTTAGCAAAATTGACTCTTTTTTTCGCATTTATTTCGGATATAAACGGCTTTTTTCTTGGAACTCTACTGTTATAGCCTTGACTTCGTAACACCAGTCTAACTGTTTCCGGATTTATGGTTATAGTCTGTTATAGACCTTCATGCCGCGAATGATTTGGCTATCTCTACCGCAGTTGTTGTCGGCTGATCGTTTTTAAAATTGACCGCTTATCTCTAGGTGTCAGTTTACGTGGTCGGCCACTTCTTGGTTTATTTTCGATTGACTGACGTTCCTTATAATTTCGAATTACTGTCTGGACCGACGAGCGACTTTTACTAACTATTTTTGCGATTTCACTTGATGATTGTGAATTATGATATTTCGCACTGCTTAGGGTATTTCTTTTCGTTTAGCTTCCATTGTTAGCTGATTGTTAGGAGGATTCCTAATTACACTATTTATGTTAGTATACTGCTAAGGCAACAACGTTAGTATGAAATAAAACGCAAACTACAGCAACTATGATGTTTACAAATAAAACATAGAGCCGTGTTATAACTGTATGTAGACTTTTTTGAGTTAAAAATATGATTATGTTTTGTGTTTTTCATTATAATTAATAAGTTATACATATTTATGTAAAATATTATAATAATATACACTTCTAATATCCTTCGTTTAAAAATTTCATTGAATTACATTTCAGGAGCTGAGATATTATGATTTTCTGGGGTGTATGTAGACTTTATTGTACCACTGTATGTGTTTTGCTGTAACATTTTAACCACGTATTCTCTGTATGGTTAATATTAATTTATATACTGTGATAATTTAAGGAGTAATTTATGCGTATAGCTGAAAATAAAAGTATAAATTGAGTAATTAATAACATTAAATATTTAAATTTTTACTTATTCTATATATTAGGCAACCCATATTACACTTTCAATATGGCTAACTTCAATTGACACGTATATATAACCTAACTTTTTGACATATTGCGTCAGGTTAAAAATCAATTTTAACCCGGCAAATCATTAATAAAAGAAATGGCAAGTTTAAGTGAAAAAATTCTTCAATATATCTCAGAAAACGATGAGGTAACCACGTTAAAATTAGCGACCGTTTTTAAAGAAGACCATCAAAAAGTAGTTGGGGCCCTAAAAAGTATTCAAACATACGGTGATTTAGTCATTGCCGATCCTTTAAGTGATAAAACGTTGGGTTTAACAGAAGAGGGTTTGTTGTTTGTAAAAAATGGAAGTCATGAAGCTGTAATTTATAATGCAATACCCGAAGGAGGTATTAATCAAAAGGAATTGATGAATTTACCAAATGGAAAGATTGGGTTTAGTAAAGCGATGTCTTCAGGATGGATTTTAGTTGATAAAAGCTCCGGTCAACCAATTGCTAAAAAGAAAATCCCCGAAATTATTGATACAGTTCGAGACCATCTTATCCAAATTTCCCAAAATAATTGTTCTGAAATCACCGATAGCTTAAAACAAGAGTTTAAAAAGCGGAAATTAGTGCAAGAAAATACAATTAAATATTACTTATTAAAAAGAGGGCCTGAATTTACAACAACTTTAGCTAAATTAGAAACTGATTTAACTTGGGAAATGTTAAGTACAGGAAGTTGGAAAAACCTAAAGTTCAAAGATTATAATTTAGATGCTTTGGGTGTTCCACCTGAATCTGGATATCTACACCCTTTACTTAAAGTTCGATCGGAATTTCGCCAAATATTCTTAGAAATGGGATTCTCAGAGATGCCTACTAACAAATATATCGAGAGTTCTTTTTGGAATTTTGACGCCTTGTTTCAACCGCAACAACATCCCGCACGAGATGCACATGATACCTTTTTCATATCCGATCCACAAATAACTACGAAATTTCCTATGGATTATTTAAAAAAAGTTAAGGAGGTTCACAGTAACGGGGGTTATGGTTCTATTGGGTAAATTAAATTTAGAGAAAAATTCAAGAATCTTCATATTGTGGCTTAAAAATCGACGATTTTTTTTTAATCAATGTGAAATAACCCAAAAGACACGTTAAAAATAAAAAGAAAGTGCGGAAAAGTGTAGAAAATACCGAAAAATCACCTTAATTTCGATGTGACGTCACGTTTTGTGACGCAAGGCTAAACCTAAAGTCCCTAGATTATTAAAGTACCGCGGTTTGCCGCCATTTTGGTTCGAAAGTCAAGCGGGAAATTTAAAACTATTTCGTTCTGTTGATAATATTACGCCAAATTTCCTTTTTTTTTCTTGTGGTACTATGAAGTGTCGAAAGCCCATCTTACTGCTATTTTTGCAACTCCAAAGACAACAAGACGACATTATTACACGTGGATTTTTTGTAAATCTGTTAAAGATCTTTGATAGGAGAACTTGGGACTGATTATATGTCAAAATCCCCCCGTCAGATGGCATTAGCGTCTATACTGAAATAATTTAATTAAACTAACAATTTTATTATTAATAGTGGGAATGATGAGAGACTAATAACAATTATTACCAGTATCATTCTTTTAATTTAAAAAGTTTAGATTTCAATTCGTGTTATATTTTTAAATTTGCCGCTAACTTCAACTTTTAAAAGTTGAAGTTTGTTCAGAATGACAGATGAAAACGTCATTTTAAAGTGATTTTTCGGTAAGAGTATAATAAAGTAATAATGGTATGATTAAATAAGTAGATTATAATTGACATTATAACTTTGTTTCAGTTAACGTTATAACTGGTCGGATATATAAGCTCGTCAGATGCAATCTCACATGTCATATGATGCAGTAATATTCAAATGTCATTATTTGACAGGTGTAATTGTCATAGGTAATTGCGTCTGAGGAATTCCCAACCAGTCGGAACGTTAATTGGAGCCACGTAGTGGCTCCAAACATTTTACAAACAGTTATTCTGCGGTTGGCGCTTTTGTATATAAATCCAATCCAATCTGTATTCTAGTTTCTCAGTTCTTAGATGAATAATTTCAAAATATTCCCAATAGATGGCGCCATATGCGTTTCATTTTTAGTACGAAGTTTTTGTTTAGAGAGTTGCATTTCTACGAAACTATTTTCTATGGAATGGTTCGAATACACAGGCTTCATGAACCGCGGCATTTTGATAATCTAGGGACTTTAGCTAAACCCGATGTGAGCGCTACTAGAAACATTCAAGCTTAGCTATCTTAAGAGACGTATTGCTAAACCTGAATGTTTCTGGTTCTAAGTCTAGTGTTAGTTCTACTTTTCTTTTAATAAAAATATACCACAATCTAACGCTAAACAACATTTAAATCTAACACTAGACCTAGAACTAGAAATATTCGGGTTTAGCCGCACGTCTTTCAAAACGGCTAAACCCGAATGATTCTAGTTCTAGGTCTTGTGTTAGTTCTAGTAATAGTGCTAGTGTAAAACTAGAACGAACACTAGACCTATCATTCGGGTTTAGCCGAATGTTTCTAGTTCTAGGTCTAGTGTTAGTTCTAGTTTTAGTTCCATAAAAATATACAACATAGTAATATCTTATGCTAACTAGCGCTACCTACTACTCCCACTAGAACTAACGCAAGACCTAGAACTAGAATCATTCAGGTTTAGCTGCACATCTCTCAAGACGGCTAAATCCGAATGTTTCTAGTTCTAGGTTTTGTGATAGTGCTAGTGTAAAATTGGAACTAACACAAGACTTAAAACTAGAAACATTCGGATTTAGCCGCACGTCTCTCAAGACGGCTAAAGCCGAATGATTCTGGTTCTAGGTCTAGTGTTAATTCCAATTTTACACTTCTAGTTCTAGGTCTTGTGTTAGTTCTAGTGATAGTACTAGTGTAAAATTGGAACTAACACTAGACTTAGAACTAGAAACATTCGGGTTTAGCCGCACGTCTCTCAAGACGGCTAAACCCGAATGATTCTATTTCTAAGTCTTGTGTTAGTTCTAGTGCAAAACTAACACTAAACCGAAAACTAGAAACATTTGGATTTAGCCCAACGTTTCTGAAGACGGCTAAACCCGAATGATTCTAGTTCTAGGTATTTTGTTAGTTCTAGTAATATCGCTAGTGTAAAACTAGAACTAACACTAGATCTAGAACTAGAAACATTCGGGTTTAGTTCAATAAAAATATACAACATAGTGATATCTTATGCTAACTAGTGCTACCTACCAGAGACCTGCAGCGAATGGCTCAGTCATAGTGAATCATATTAATCGATTCTGTCCCATGTTACTATGTTTCTTTCATTCGTCAATAGAACCGTGAATCATGTAGTGCTGTGCTTATTCAAAACCAGGGAATGGTTTAATATCATTCGCGAAATAGACAATCGAAGAGTTCCGTATAATGTATCAAAATTTAAAATTTTGCTGAAAAATTGCAAAACTTGTACAAAGTTGCCTAAAAATTATCAGAAATATTCCAAAATTAGTTTAAAATTATTTAAAAGCTCAAAATTTGTCCAAAATCATTTAATGTTGACTATGTAATGTAAACTTATCTAATTATTTAAAATCGCAAAAATGTGTATTAAGTACGTAAACAGAGCTTTTATTATCTTTCATATGTTTTACATTGTAAGATTTTTAAGGTTTCATTCAAAAATTGTTTACGGTTTTTTCGAGATAAAAGTAAAGTAGTAATAGTAAAGTCATTTTTGATACAGCATCACATTGGAAAAGGATTATTCAAGGGAATGTAGATACTTTTAGATACATTTTGACAATTTCAGATATTTTTGTGTATGTTTAGCCAAGTTTAAATAATATTAAATTCAATTTGATCATTTTAGGTAATTTTATAAAATTTTTCAGTTTTGAACAAGTTTAAATAATTTTAGACAAATTTTGCGAATTAATACAGATTGATTATTGTTACTCAAAGAAATGGAGTTACGTCAAATTGATCTCAGCATTATTAGTTGTAAAATGTCAAAAGATAAGAAAGTTGCAGATTTTTTTCCCTTAACTTTAGAGGGCTTTAACTTGGAGGATAAAGGATTTTGAACAAAAATATATATGAAAGACGAGGGATGTCTTTCATATATCTTTTTGTTCAAAATCAATCATTCAATCATTTTGGACAGTTTTGAACAAGATTGGATGACTTAATTGTAGACGAAGTAGATAATTTTAAACAAATTTTGCACTTTTAAATAATTTTGAACAAGTTTACATAATTTTAGATACGTTTTGAATCTTTCAGCCTCATTTTGATCATTTTAGACAGTTTTGAACAAGTTTAGACATATTAATTGTAGACGAAGTAGATAATTTTAGACAAATGTTGCGCTTTTAAATAATTTTGAACAAGTTTACATAATTTTAGATACGTTTTGAATATTTTAGCCACATTTTAGACAGTTTTGAATAACTTTAAACAGGTTAATTGTAGACGAAGTAGATAATTTTAGACACATTTTGCGCTTTTATGTAAATTTCAATAAGTTTACATAAT
The DNA here is from genome assembly GCF_000648695.1 of Onthophagus taurus. Classification (NCBI taxonomy): domain Eukaryota; kingdom Metazoa; phylum Arthropoda; class Insecta; order Coleoptera; family Scarabaeidae; genus Onthophagus; species Onthophagus taurus. Next base: position 227,157 of record NW_019280739.1, on the reverse strand, counting down.
TTTAGATACGTTTCGAATATTTAAGCCACATTTTGATCATTTTAGACAGTTTTGAACAAGTTTACACAAATTAATTGTAGACGAAGTAGATAATTTTAGACAAATTTTGCGCTTTTAAATAATTTTGAACAAGTTTACATAATTTTAGATACGTTTTGAATATTTTAGCCACATTTTGATCATTTTAGACAGTTTTGAACAACTTTAGACATGTTAATTGTAGACGAAGTAGATCTTTTAAGACAAATTTTGTGCTTTTAAGTAATTTTGAACAAGTTTACATAATTTTTGATACGTTTTGAATATTTTAGTCACATTTTGATCATTTTAGACAGTTTTGAACAACTTTAGACAAGTTAATTGTAGACGATGTAGATAATTTTAGACAAATTTTGCGCTTTTAAATAATTTTCAACAAACAGATAATTTTAGATACGTTTTGAATATTTTAGATAATTTTGTATAAGTTTAGCCAAATTTAGATAACTTTGGATAAATCTAAATTGTGTCTTAAATTCAATTTAATATTACTTTATTTACGAGATGTTTGATATTAAAGTAACAATGACTGTATACAAAAGCACTACTGTGTACGTGAGGTAATGAATCATTTTAAATGATTCACGAATACTTTTAACCATTCGCTGCTTTTCGTTAGACATAAGAGAGACGCTTACTGCATGATGTTGTAGAACAACACTGCAGCATATTCAGCAAATCGTGTGTTACTTTTCAGCGTGCTCTTGATGTCTTAGTGTTGATTCACTATTCATTTTTCTGTGAATGTTTCATTTGGGCGAATGAAACTATTCATGCAGGTCTCTGTTACCTACCACTGTCCGAGAACTAAAAACATTTTGGTTTAGCCCCATGTCTCTCAGGGCGGCTAAACCGGAGTGATTCTAGGTCTTGCGTTCTAGTGCAAAACTACAACTAACACTAGACCGAAAACTAGAAACATTCGGATTTAGCCTCACGTCCCTCAAGACGGCTAAACCGGTTTAGGTTCTAGTGACAGTGATAGATAGCGCTAGTTAATATAAGATATCACTATGTTGCATATTTGTATTGAATTAAGCTAGTTTTACACTATCACTAGAACTAACACTAGACCAAGAACCAGAATCATTCGGGTCTAACCGTCTTGAGAGACGTGCGGCTAAACCTGAATGTTTCTAGTTCTTGGTCTAGTGTTAGTTCTAGTTCTACACTATCACTATAACTAACACAAGACCTAGAATCATTCGGGTTTAGCCGTCTTGGTAGACGTGCACCTAAACCCGAATATTTCTAGTTCTTGGTCTAGTGTTAGTTCTAGTATTGCATTAGCACTATCACTAGACCTGGAACTAGAATCATTCTGGTTTAGCCGTCTTGAGAGACGTGTGGCTAAACCCGAATGTTTCTAGTTCTTGCTCTAGTGTTAGATCTAGTATTGCACTATCACTAGAACTAACACTACACCAAGAACTAGAAACATTCGGGTTTAGCTGCACGTCTCTCAAGACGGCTAAACCCGAATGATTCTAGGTCTTATGTTAGTTCTAGAGATAATATAAAACTAGAACTAACACTAGACTAAGAACCAGTATCATTCGGGTTTAGCCGTCTTGAGAGACGTACGGCTAAACCTGAATGTTTCTAGTTCTTGGTCTAGTGTTAGTAAAGTTCTAGTTTTACTCTATCACTAGAACTAACACAAGACCTAGAACTAGAATCATTCGGGTTTAGCCGTCTTGAGAAACGTGCGGCTAAACCCGAATATTTCTAGTTCTTGGTCTAGTGTTAGTTTTAGTATTGCATTATCACTATCACTAGAACTAACACTAGAACTAGAATTATTCAGGTTTAACCGTCTTGAGAGACGTGCGGCTAATCCCGAATATTTCTAGTTCTTGGTCTAGTGTTAGTTTTAGTATTGCATTGCGCTAATGCAGTACTAGAAATATCACTACAACTAACACTAGATCTAGAACTAGAATCATTCGGGTTTAGCCGTCTTGAGAGACGTGCAGCAAAACCCGAATATTTCTAGTTCTAGATCTTGTGTTACTTCTAGTGATAGTGTAAAACTAGAATTAACACTACACCTATAACTTGAAAGTTTCGGGTTTTGCCCCAACTACAAAAAGTGACGTCACGTCGAAACTTTAAAATGATTTTTCGGTAAGTTTTACACTTTTCCACCCTTCTTTTTTATTTCTAACGGCTTATTTGAGTGATTTCCGGTCGATAATTTAATTTAAGCGACATGATGGTTCTTGAATTATACCAAATTTAGTAACTAAAATAATTTTATTGACTAATTTGGTTTTATTTTAGGTACCGATACGATTGGGAACTGTCTGAAGCACAAAAAAATCTTTTACGAACCCACACAACAGCAGTGAGCGCAAGAATGCTTTATAATTTAGGTCAAGAAAAAGAATTCCACCCCGCAAAATTTTTCAGTATTGATAGAGTTTTTCGTAACGAAACTTTAGATGCAACACATTTAGCTGAATTTCATCAAGTTGAAGGTGTTATTGCTGATTACAATTTAACTCTTGGTGATCTTATCGGGGTTTTCACCGAGTTCTTTAAAAAATTAGGAATTACCGAATTAGAATTTAAACCTGCTTATAATCCTTATACTGAGCCAAGCATGGAAATTTTTTGTTTCCATAAAGGTTTGGGGAAATGGATCGAGATTGGAAACTCAGGAATTTTTAGGCCGGAAATGTTACTCCCGATGGGTTTGCCTGAGGATGTTAGGGTTTTAGCTTGGGGGTTATCTTTAGAAAGACCGACTATGATTAAATATGGATATAATAATATTAGAGACTTAGTGGGGCCAAAAGTTGATTTAATGATGGTCCAAAATAGTCCAATTTGTAGATTAGATAAATAAATTTGACGTTTATATTTAAACAATAAAAATATATGGGTTAATATTTATAATTTGCATTTTTTAATAAAACTTTGAATTTTTTTTTTGTAATTATTGTTGTTGCTTTTGAAATGAAAATTATAAATTTAAATAATTGTTCGTTTTATTGTTATTTTAGAAGAATTTTGACTGGTTCTATTATTTTGTTGGTGTTTGGATTTTTTTTCTCCCAATATGAGTAATTCCGATAATTTTCAAGAAATTAAATTCAATGAACGCTTTAATGAAAAACTTTCAAAAGTTACGGAAACTGGAGATGGTATTAAATCAATCCGTACGAATTTTAGTCATTTTCCACAAAATCCAATCAAAAATGATGTAAACTCGTTCAAAATTACTTAAAAGCACAAAATTTGTCTAAAATTATCTACTTCGTCTACAATTAACTTGTCTAAAGTTATTCAAAACTGTCTAAAATGATCAAAATGTGGCTAAAATATTCAAAACGTATCTAAAATTATATAAACTTGTTCAAAATTACTTAAAAGCGCAAAATTTGTCTAAAATTATCTACTTCGTCTACAAATAACTTGTTCAAAACTGTCTAAAATTATCAAAATGTGGCTAAAACATTCAAAACGTATCTAAAATTATGTAAACTTGTTCAAATTTATTTAAAAGCGCAAAATTTGTTTAAAATTATCTACTTTGTCTACAATTAACTTGTCTAAAGGTGTTCAAAAATGTTTAAAATGATCAAAATGTGGCTAAAATATTCAAAACGAATCTAAAATTATGTAAACTTGTTAAAAATAATTTAAAAGCGCAAAATTTGTCTAAAATTATCTACTTCGTCTACAATGAACTTGTGTAAAGTTGTTCAAAATTGTCTAAAACGATCAAAATGTAGCTAAAATATTCAAAACGTATCCAAAATTATGTTAATTTGTTCCAAATTACATAAAAGCGCAAAATTTGTCTAAAATTATTTACTTCGTCTACAATTAACTTGTCCAAACTTATTCAAAACTGCCTAAAATGATCAAAATGTGGCTAAAATTTTCAAAACGTATCTAAAACTATGTAAACTTGTTCAAAATTATTTAAAAGCGCAAAATTTGTCTAAAATTATCTACTTCGTCTACAATTAACTTGTCTAAAGTTGTTCAAAAATGTCTAAAATGATCAAAATGTGGCTAAAATATTCAAAACGTATCTAAAATTACGTAAACATGTTCAAAATTATTTAATAGCGCAAAATTTGTCTAAAATTATCTACTTCGTCTACAATTAACTTGTCCAAAATAGTTCAAAACTGTCTAAAATGATCAAAATGCAGCTAAAATATTCAAAACGTATCTAATATTGTGTAAACTTGTTCAAAATTATTTAAAACCGCAAAATTTGTCTAAGATTATCTATATCCTCTACAATTAACTTGTCCAAAATAGTTCAAAACTGTCTAAAATGATCAAAATGTGGCTAAAATATTCAAAGCGTATCTACAATTATGTAAACTTGTTCAAAATTATTTCAATGCGGAAAATTTGTCAAAAATTATCTACTTCGTCTACAATTAATTTGTCTAAAGTTGTTCAAAACTGTCTAAAATGATCGAAATATGGCTAAAATATTCAAAACGCATCTAAAATTATGTAAATTTGTCCAAAATTATTTAAAAGCGCAAAATTTGTCTAAAATTATCTACTTCGTCTACAATTAACTTGTCCAAACTTGTTCAAAACTGTCTAAAATGATCAAAATGTAGCTAAAATATTCAAAGCGTATGTAAAATTATGTAAACTTGTTCAAAATTATTTAAAAGCTCAAGATTTGTCTAAAATTATCTACTTCGTCTACAATTAACCTGTTTAAAGTGGTTTAAAACTGTCTAAAATGATCAAAATGTAGCAAAAATATTCAAAACGTATCTAAAATTATGAAAACTTGTTCAAAATTATTTAAAAGTGCAACATTTGTCTAAAATTATCTACTTCGTCTACAATTAATTTGTCTAAACTTGTTTAAAATTGTCTAAAATGATCAAAATCTGGCTAAAATATTCAAAACGTATCTAAAATTATGTAAAATTGTCCAAAATTATTTAAAAGCGCGAAATTTGTCTAAAATTATCTACTTCGTCTACAATTAACTTGTCTAAAATTGTTTAAAACTGTCTAAAATGATCAAAATGTGACTAAAATATTCAAAACGTATCTAAAATTATGTAAACTTGTTCAAAATTATTTAAAAACGCAAAATTTGTCTAAATTTATCTACTTTGTCTACAATTAACTTGTCCAAACTTGTTCAAAACTGTCTAAAATGATCAAAATGTAGCTAAAATATTCAAAGCGTATCTAAAATGATGTAAACTTGTTCAAAATTATTTAAAAGCGCAAAATTTGTCTAAAATTATCTACTTCGTCTACAATTAACTTGTCTAAAATTGTTTAAAGCTGTCCAAAATGATCAAAATGTGGCTAAAATTATGTAAACTTCTTCAAAATTATTTAAAAGCGCAAAATTTGTCTAAAATTATCTACTTCGTCTACAATTAACCTGTTTAAAGTGGTTTAAAACTGTCTAAAATGATCAAAATGTAGCAAAAATATTCAAAACGTATCTAAAATTATGAAAACTTGTTCAAAATTATTTAAAAGTGCAACATTTGTCTAAAATTATCTACTTCGTCTACAATTAATTTGTCTAAACTTGTTTAAAATTGTCTAAAATGATCAAAATCTGGCTAAAATATTCAAAACGTATCTAAAATTATGTAAAATTGTCCAAAATTATTTAAAAGCGCGAAATTTGTCTAAAATTATCTACTTCGTCTACAATTAACTTGTCTAAAATTGTTTAAAACTGTCTAAAATGATCAAAATGTGACTAAAATATTCAAAACGTATCTAAAATTATGTAAACTTGTTCAAAATTATTTAAAAACGCAAAATTTGTCTAAATTTATCTACTTTGTCTACAATTAACTTGTCCAAACTTGTTCAAAACTGTCTAAAATGATCAAAATGTAGCTAAAATATTCAAAGCGTATCTAAAATGATGTAAACTTGTTCAAAATTATTTAAAAGCGCAAAATTTGTCTAAAATTATCTACTTCGTCTACAATTAACTTGTCTAAAATTGTTTAAAGCTGTCCAAAATGATCAAAATGTGGCTAAAATTATGTAAACTTCTTCAAAATTATTTAAAAGCGCTAAATTTGTCTAAAATTATCTACTTCGTCTACAATTAACTCATCCAAACTTGTTCAAAAGTATTCAACATGATGAGGGGTGTCTTTTATATATCTTTTTGTTCAAAATCTTTTCTCCTTCAAGTTAAAGCCCTCTAAAGTTAAAGGAAAAAATGTGCACCTTTCTTATCTCTTAACATACTAACAAATTGTTAGCTTGATCACAAATAATAAAATAATGCTGAGATCAATTTGACATAACTCCATTTCTTTGACTAATAGTAATCAATCTGTATTAATTCATTTGAGCCTGTGTATTATTTTATTTTTTGTGATCAAACTAACTATTTTAGGAGAAAATGTCAAGAGACAAAAAAGTTGCGTATTGAATCTATCTGCTAAATCTATATCTAATTTTTGTAAAATATCGCTCTCAATAGATATGATTGCAAGATTTGCCAATTTATCTTGTCCCATAGTAGACCGCAGATAATTTTTAATTATTTTTGGTTTTGATAATGATCTTTCTGCTATAACAACTGAGACTGCAATTGTTAACAAAATCCGTAAAGAAATAGAGATATTAGGAAATGAATGGGTTCTTTCTCTGAGAAATTTTACCAGCTCGTCCGTGCTTCGCGAAAAGCGCGCATTTCTTACACACCTATTTGCTGGAAACGATTCTCGTAAATTATGGAGTTCTATTAAATCCCGTATCAGACGTCAAAACATTTCGGACACTTTGGGTACACCTAATCAAATAAATTGTTATTTTCAATCGACACAGGTTAATTCTTCGGGTGATCGTGATTTGCAAGATTTCTCAGACAATCATCTAATGTTGTCTAAATTGCTCAGTTAATAATTTCCATTAAAACTGAATCAATTGGTAATGATAAATTTAGTAAAAAAATGCAAGTACTATGATGTCCAACAATTCTTGGACTGGATTATTTTGATAATGCCTATCTCAAATAAATAAAGACCCTTCAGGTCTGAAAGATATTAGGCCCAAAAGTATTTATTGTACCAGATTTATACGTTTCAGCTTTGCTCCTGCTTAAAAGTATATTATAGCTTTAAAGCTGATGAAGTGAATATTGCAGTGGATAGGATAAATACTGACTTGGACAATTTAGCAGTATATGCTCTGCTCTGTCTAACAGTTAACTCTTCCAAATCCTTAGTGGTTATTTTTTGGCCCAGCAGTGACAGATTGATAGATGACTTACCTTTGTTAACCAATTTTCATCTGATTCTGCAAGGCGCAGACTACTAACTTCCTCTGAATTTCGCAATCTTGGTGTTATTATGGACTCTCGTCTGAGGTTCAAGAAACATTAATACGCTTGTTAGCGTCAATGTTTATTATTTAGTTTTATTTTTATTATTATATTAATGCTCTTTTTTTCTCTGAGACAATAAATATGTTTATTATTATTATTCTGTTAAGCAAAAGAAGATTTTAAATGTATAAATTAATTTATTTACACGATACATACAGACAAAAATACAGAGCTAGTGAGCATTCTGAAATGCAAATAATTTCAAACGAAAACACTAAAAATAAAAATTACAAATTACATTTCACTTTCATTTTAAATCATCATCGATGTAGGAACGAAAATGGCAACTACTTTAATTACTTTTTAATTTATTAAGGCACTTGTTGATAAAACCATTTCTTTAAATAAATTTCCCTTTAACTTAAAATTTGTTCATAAATATGTAGCACAAAATCACAGCAAAAATTGATTGGTACTTTTATTATATAGAAGTTTTTTTTTAATTAGTTTCAACACTAGCTAAACAAATGTTTATTCTTTAAAAAGTATATCTGAAGGTCGTTTAACGAGCCAAATGTGCTCGCTTTTGTACCTAGACACATAGCCCTTTGATTATTATCTAAATTATTGTCATTATCACACTGCACTGGATGGTAAACGTGAATTAATCCTGGATCAGCACTTCGCACCACTTTTAAACGCGACATAATTGTGCTATCATAAAAATTAACATCTTCCATTCCCCAACCAACGATTGTTGTATTAAAACCCCCCAATTTAATAAAATCACTTTTATACAAACTAACAATCCCAAACCCAAATTGTCTCCAAAAACCATTATCTTCATTCAACAACGACTCATTTTCAAACAACTTATAATCATCGATATCATATTTTTTACCAAAAAATTCAGGATCATACATGCTATAAACAATTGGATAATACACCGAAAAATGTTGAATAGTATTTTGTCGAATTCTCATCAAACTTTTCGCATTAAACACAATATCAACATCGATAAAAAATAATAAATCATCTTGATTCGTTGTTTCAACTCCGAACTGCAACGCTCGACCGCGCGCGAAAGTTTCGTTCACCAAAACCGTTTTGATATCATAGTTTTTGTACTTCATTTGAACGTTTTCGATTAAACCTAAACTTTCCTCGTAATCGTAAAGATTTTCTTTATACAGCACGATGATTAACGTCGTTGGATCGTTCTCTTTGATGCAAACTTCTTCGTAAACGTCCATGAAACGCTTAAAAGTTTTAAATCGACCACTCAACGGAAGAATAAAATTAATACGTTTTTTCTTCGATGCATTTGAAGACGACGAATCGAATATATCTGTTAATTGAAGATTTGAACTTATTCTTGAAATTTGTTTGATGAGTTTTTCGTGAAATGGAAGGTTATTTTCGTTGGTTTCTTCAGTGTAGGGTTGATTTATGTCGATTTCGCGAACTTCTATACCTGTTAATAAAATATTAATGATTTAGTTTATTATGACAAGAACATAAAAAGAAGAACTAGTAGAGTCAATCCTGGGCTATGATAGTGAGATATGAGTCGAGATGGACTATTTGAGAAGAAGTGTCAAGAATGTAGCATGAAAACAACATCAACAATGATAGACAGAATCAAAGTAAGAGGTTTATGGTGGTTTTCTGGGCGACGAAGTTATTTAAATGGGTTCCGCCAGCGGGGAAGAAATGTGGAAGATCGAAAAAATCCGGGAATGAAGGAATCGCAAAGGCAATGAGAGAGAAGCAACTCAAGGTAGAGGATACGCAGGATAGAGAGACTTGGAGAAAGATTACCTGTAAATGTTTGTTGGATATATGCGTGTCTTCGAACTGTAACCGTCATTTTGTGTCCTCTGTATTTTCTATAAACAAGTAAAAGATCCAAAATCACATCAACGCCATATTTTGGATCTAATCTCCAATAACCGTAGTAAATGTCTTTGTAATCGATGATTCTTCCTCGTTGCTTTGAGTATTGGTTAATAATATCCATTGCCTTTTAGTAAATAAAAAGAAAGAATACAATGTTATAAAAAAAAATCAATTAAACACAATTATTTAGTGTTCTAAAACATTCCGAAGGAGTCTTAGAATACAAATTGTGATATCTCTATAAAAGAACATTTTCCCAACATCTGCCCGACAGATAAAGATTTATCTGGGGTGCTTTCTTATCGATTAAGTTTATCTTCCTGCTTTTTATACAGTGAAATAAAAATATATTTCCTAGTTACTTTGTCCTACATAAAATGCAACATGTTTATACATATATTTTGACATTACTACGAGGAAACTAGACTAACACTACGACTAGAACTAATGCTTAACCTGCAAGTTAACGATACTGTAATTCATAGCTCAAGAAAACTTACGTATCTAGAAGTGTTTCTTCAAAGACATGACCATAACCGATTAACAACTAAATCGTAGAGGAAGTAACAACTAAAGCAAATTTTATGTGAACCTAATTAGTACTTAAAAACAAGGAAACGATTAGCCTGAAGGGAATTTCTTTTTCCCATCATTGAAGGACATAGAAATAATGATGGGATAACAAAAGATAAAAAGTTGCCCATTGGTCAAATACTTTTAAGTGTTCCTGAACAAACACCTTTGAATGACCGAACACATAAGAAAGATAACGGAAAAGACAAGGGTAGTGCAGAAAAGCTTAACTAGAATAATGCCTAAGAAAGAATGGTATGGAAAAGTACTTTGAAATGCAAAAAATATGCTAATATGTTGAGATGGGTTGGAAGAAAATCAGCCATAAAGGTGACATCTGCATACCGAATCTGCTAGCGTAAGAGAGAAATGAAAATTGGAGAAGTAGAAGCCAGGAAAAAGGAAAAAAAATAAAGACATAATGTATGCAAGATGGCAGAAGCGAGAACCCAAACGTAATACTCCGTTTGGGTTCTCGCTTCACCACCCAATAATGAAATTAAGATATTATAAAACACCCCCTGGTATACGATCTTTGGGTGTATTAGATTTGAAAGAGAAAGAAATGAGTTGGAACTGAAAGTAGGACTGAGGTTTGAAGAGAAAAACGCAGCGAATCTCTTAGTAAGGGTATTTTGAGAAGGATTATAAAGGCGAAAAAACAGGAAGAAATGAGAAGAGGGTCCATGAGTTAGAGCACTACGCATTGTACAGGAAGAAAAATGGGTTACAGGAGAATTAAACAAATAAAAAGGTTAAATAGTGAAATGGTTCTAAAAGATGGGATACCATATACAAATAAAAACGAAAATAATGAAAAGAAGAAAAAAACTATTGATCTCTCATTAGCAAATTGACAAGGGTAGACTTAAATCGCTGTAAAGTACACAAATCTGGTACGTGAATGATCTTCTGACAACTTATACTTAGGAGGAGAAATTCTAGCCTTTAACCTATATTCAAATTGTGCACATCACAACTATATCTTATTTTGTTTGTTAGGTAGGAAAAGTTCCCACTGGTCAAAATCTTATGATAGAGATCGAGCGTTAGCAATCTACGTCTATTTAACATATTTTACCAACCAATGTCACGAAGTTTATGCCAAATACGAGCATACTTTCAAATACTGTATACAAACCTCAAACAAGCATTCTGCACTCTTTGAATGCGTAGAGTATCAACACAATCAATTGAGGCATGGTAAAGCGGAGCGCAGTAGGCAAAATAAAATAGAACCAATGAATCAAATAGCTGTTTCTTTAGTGTTAACGGCAAAGAGCGATGATGAGGGTATAATACACGGAGACTGGCATACGCTCAACATTTCGGTTAGCCGTGTGTCTCTTAAGACGGCTAAACCTGAATGTTCTTTCTTCTAGGTCTAATAATCGATGAAACTAATACAAAATGTACCTATGAAGATTAAATTTTATTTAAAACATTTTGTTCTCAACGACCGATTTCGATTTTTATATAATCGTCTTCAGGTTGTTTGCTACGAATTACTAATTCTAAAACCATTATATCTGCGATTTTTTAAGTGTATGAAAAGTTATTTGTAAGATTTAACGTTTATTAGTGTAATTTTAACAATATTTTGACAAAAAAACACGACATAACCTCAAAGGAATTTTCTCTGTAACATATTAAAATAGAAGTGACATACCTCCATTTTTTCCTCGAGAATTGAATCTCTTTTTGACGGTAAATACATGTTAATTTTAATGCGTTTTTGTGATATTTCAATCTATATTTAATTCGTAGCAAACAACCTGAAGACTATTGTATAAAAATCGAAACCGGTCGTTGAGAACAAAATTTTTTGAATAAAAATTAATCTTCAGAGGTACATTTTGTATTATTTTCATCAATTACTATAATTTACCTGAAGACAATAGAGAAATTCATTAATTTATCTAGGTCTAATATTAGTTCTAGTTTTACACTAGCACTGTCACTAGAACTAACATAAGACCTAGAACTAAAATCATTCCGGTTTAGCCGTCTTGAGAGACGTGCGGCTAAATCCGAATGTTTCTAGTTCTCGGTCTACTGTTAGTTCAAGTTTTACACTATCACTAGAATTAACACAAGACTTACAAAGACGTCACCTTTTCCAAGCAAAACTTTTCCTTTGCAAAACTACCCAATGCCTGTACTATTATGCTATGTTGCATTTTATGTGGGACAGTGCGAGTGCATAATAGCTTCGTAACTATGGTTACTGCATTCATATATTGTAAGTTATATGAAATTCCCGGTATGTACTGAATATGCTGTACATCAGGAAAGTTAAAATTGGACTGGCAGATTCGTCACTAGAAAACGATAAAAAGTTTTAGTTGCAATGGCTCCAGAAATTGATAAAGAAAGAGGGAGTAGCATTGATGTAATTCCATGTTCCATATGTGAAAATTATGGGAATCTCCAATCATGTACTAAATGTAAAGCAAAGATACATGCGGAATGTGTTGTTGAATTTGTTGAAAAGATTGTATGCGGCCGTATCAGAATCGACCTTATTCAAAATCAGGGAGAAGACGCGAAGGCCAGATTAGTGAAAAAAAATTTCTTCCTGCAGAAATTGAGCGAAATGTTGTGGTTATAGTTACAACTAGAAATGTACTAGCTGTAGTTCTGAATGTAAATGAATCCGGTCTGTACAAGTTAGGAACGAATAAAGGGGAACTCACCAGATATTATTCTGTGAAGGTAGATTGCATTGTAGGCAAAAGCTGAGGTGTATTGAACTCAGGCAAAATATACACCTCAGCAAATATGTAAGTAATCGAGTCGACGTGGAAAAGCGACAGTCGGCATCGACTAGGTATAAGAATTAGTAATAGAAATAAAGTACAAATTAGTAAAGGGAAGATTGGGTTTCCTTTCATCATCCAAGCCCTCCATAAAAAAGGACATTACAATTCTCGAAATGAATGCACCTATGCAGAGTCAAAGTTTATTCGCCAGTCAGATGTGCCTAGTTTCTCGTGAACTTTAAGAAAAGCGTCAGCTTTGCCGTCAGGATCTAAACAAGGTTTTGTTATGTGCCAATGCAATCGGTACTGCAGTACCAAAAAGTGTAATTGCGTGCAAAAGATATGTTGTGAAATTCAAAATACTATGGCAGCAGTGCTTGTAAGAACAAGTAATATTTTTATTACATAAATTTTGTGTGTTATATGAACAGTGTGATATTTCGTGGAATTAATTCATCAATAATTCAAATGTATTATTTGAGAAAAAACAACCAGAAAATGTTTTAGCGTGAAAGAGGAGAAATTTTCGTGAATTTTGCTACCAAACACCACCCATTTACTGTTATAAACAAAAATGTTGCTAATAGTTAAAATAAAAACAAAATGGCGGCTTCAAAATCAAAAATTAACCGTTTTAGGAGATAAATATGGGGTGTTTGATATCAAATTAAAGCAAATTTAGTTTCCTAAACGATTTTGATAATGAAAACATTAATTTTGTTACAATTATAAAATTTTCCTGGAATTAATTCATTAATAAATTCGAGAAAAACAAGCAGAAAATGCTTTAGCGTGAAAGAGGAGAAAATTTCGTGAATTTTGATACCAAACATGACTCATTTATTGTTATAAACAAAAATGTTGCTAATAGTTAAAATAAAAACAAAATGGCGGCTTCAAAGCCAAAAATTTACCGTTTTTGGAGATAAATATGGCGTGTTTGGTATCAAATTAAAGCAAATTTAGTTTCCTAAACGATTTTGATAATGAAAACATTAATTTTGTTTTAATTATAAAATTTTCGCGGAATTAATTCATTCATAATTTGAGGAAAACAATCAGAAAATGCTTTAGCGTGAAAGAGGAGAAAATTTCGTGAATTTTGATACCAAACATGACTCATTTATTGTTATAAACAAAAATGTTGCTAATAATTAACATAAATGCAAAATGGCGGCTTCAAAAAAAAAAAATTAACCGCTTTAGGAGATAAATATGGCGTGTTTGGTATCAAATTAAAGCAAATTTAATTCCCCAAACGATTTTGTTAATGAAAGCATTAATTTTGTTTTAATTATAAAATTTTCGTGGGATTAATTCATTCATAAATTTGAGGAAAACAACCAAAACATGCTTTAGCGTGAAAGAGGAGAAAATGTCGTGAATTTTAATACCAAACACGACCCATTTACTGTTATAAACAAAAATGTTGCTAATAGTTAAAATAGAAACAAAATGGCGGCTTCAAAACCAAAAATTAACCGCTTTAGGAGATAAATATGGCGTGTTTGGTATCAAATTAAAGCGAATTTAATTCCCCAAACGATTTTGTTAATGAAAGCATTAATTTTGTTTTAATTATAACATTTTCGTGGGATTAATTCATTCATAAATTTGAGGAAAACAACCAAAACATGCTTTAGCGTGAAAGAGGAGAAAATTTCGTGAATTTTGATACCAAACATGACTCATTTATTGTTATAAACAAAAATGTTGCTAATAGTTAAAATAAAAACAAAATGGCGGCTTCAAAACCAAAAATTAACCGTTTTAGGAGATAAATATGGCGTGTTTGGTATCAAATTAAAGCAAATTTAGTTTCCTAAACGATTTTGATAATGAAAACATTAATTTTGTTTTAATTATAAAATTTTCGCGGAATTAATTCATTCATAATTTGAGGAAAACGATCAGAAAATGCTTTAGCGTGAAAGAGGAGAAAATTTCGTGAATTTTGATACCAAACATGACTCATTTATTGTTATAAACAAAAATGTTGCTAATAGTTAAAATAAAAACAAAATGGCGGCAACAAAACCAAAAATTAACCGTTTTAGGAGATAAATATGGCGTGTTTGGTATCAAATTAAAGCAAATTTAGTTTCCTAAACGATTTTGTTAATGAAAACATTAATTTTGTTTTAATTATAAAATTTTCGTGGAATTAATTCATTCATAAATTTGAGGAAAACAACGTGATATTTGTTTTTTCTGTATAGTGTTTTTTACACGTGTCATTACTGTTGGATTTTATGTTATTTGATAAATAAATAAATATTTGGCTATATAACTCAGTCAGTTTTCTCATAGAGGTTGTTTGTCTATTACGCATATACTATAACATATATATTTCAATAATGTTCTTTTTGTAGCAAAAAAACCTCTCTGTTTTTATAATTACCTCTCTAAGGATATCATCGATTCCTTCTCTCATAGAAGAAGGTATTCTTCTTTTAGGATTTAAATCTTTGGCTGAAAACACCGTTCTATTGATAAATTCCCAATCAAGGACATCTCGGAGTTCTTTTGGTTTAAATCTTGAGTAACTCGGAGGAATACCTGTCCCAAAAAAAAATATTTAATTTCGTTTTATTTTTCTTAGATTAAATGATTTTACCTAAAATTGTTGGATCGCCTAAATAATCGTCAGATCCCGCTTCTTCGTCGAATAATTTCATGTTTTTGGCTAAATCCGCGTTCGATATCTCTGAAATTGGAACGTTCAATTGTGCCATTGAAGAAGCGATATCGCGATGAAGATCCACGCTTTCTTGACTCAGCGATTGTATTTTCAAGCCCTAAAAATTAGATAACGGTTATCAATGAGTTTACTACGGTTTTACGAGTTTGGAAATCGATAAAGATTTTTTCTCTTTTAATAAACACGAAACAACTTTACAAGATAAAATCCTAATATTATAACTTTCTAAATCTTTGATCTTATCGCGTTTTAATTGGATTTTTTACAAGGCGATTATGATTATGTAACAAGATTTTTTTATAGTTGTTTAAAAAACTTTGAGTATTAGGCTTTGATTTGATTGATAGCTTGATGGTTCTTGTTCCATAAAACGAATCCGTTGTTCGAGTTTAACGGCTGTTAAGTGCAAGGTCTGGGTTGTTATTACTCCTCGAGTTCTCAAGTCTTCTACACGAGTTAAAAATAGTTGAATTATACGTTTTGTACATTACATTTATGGTTTTTTCGAGTAATTTTTTAATGATGAACGAAAAAAAGGAAATATCCAGTTAAAAAGATAAGTTTGGCTTAATTTGTTAATTTTATGATGCAAACATTTTTCTTTTAACTCGATTTCTCTAAAATTATAGAACAAAGAAAATCTATTTTAACCAAATTACAAACAATCGTGTTTACAATAAAAGATGTTCATTGAAGCAACTCTATATCTAAAAGTTCTAATATTATCTCATTCTACATAGTACATAAGAACTTATAAATGCATTTATTTCTGAAGCAGATGCTCAATGTTTAGGTTAACGAACCCATTTTATGACAACTTCTTTATTACTGAGATTAAAAAGAACAAAAAGGGGTTTGTTCCAAGAAATTAAACTTTTTCTTTGTCTTATTAAGACAAAATTATTAATCTTTTAATACTGACCTTAACATACTTATGCAAACGTTGCATGTATTGCGGTTGCTTCACCGGATGTAATGTTATGGCTTTGTGGACTTCTTTTTGCTTCAAATCGCCTGTAAAAGCTGTTGAACCGCTTTGGTTGTGGTAAAGAATTACTTGCATCTACAAAAAAAATCAAATTTAATTTTTTTCATAAAAATATATCGTTTTCTTATGATTTTATTTACAATGTGACCCTACAATTCGAATTAAGGAGACACTTTTAATGAAGATTGATGTTAATTTAAACGGGATCGCCTTAAATTAAATAATCTCCGCTCTATTTTGTATTTTGCATCTTTAATTGAACAGATTGGTTTCAATTTCGAACGCTTCGATTGAAAAATTTAATCAATTGCAAATTAAGAAGTAAGAAGTAATTGTGAAAAATGTCCTTGTTTAATTTCAAACTTCAATACTGGTTCTAAAAAGTCAAACGTCAATATAATGAAACGTGTTTTATGGTCGTTACACCGACTTTACAAGGTTAAAATGAATTTAGAAAAAAATTTAAGTTGTTAGATAAACAATTTGAAAAAACCGATTTTTATTAGACAGAATTATTCAACACACACAATCGGGTATTTGTTTAAAAGTCACTAAATCAAGAATTTAGAGCAAGGTTGTGATCTAAAAAAAGTGTAAAATCTGTTTACATTTTAGGATGAAGTTTATATTTTCACAACAATTCCCAACTTAAGCGCGTACGGCTTTGAAATTTTAAATTCTAAACAAATCTGCGAAAAAATCGGCTTCAACATTCCTTTTATTTTTAAAAGGACATTATCTACAAACACAACCATGTGGTGCCCTTCTGTTCGGGAATTCCTTGAAACAATTTCTATTTTTTGCAAAGGGACCTTGAGAACAGATCAGGTAGAAAAGGCACATTTCTAGATTTATAAAAAAGGGCATTAGTTTAACCGAAACACAAAAAAATTTAAACCTTAAAACCCTTGATGATTATTTTTTGATTCAAACAAGGTTATAATAAAATCACGACCATTTAAAAAGAGGTGATATTCTTTTTGTGAACTTAACCGTAATTTTTTATTTTCTGTTAAAAGTGCATAATAATTATTTTAAGAGTGCATAGAAATGTGAGTGAAAATGATAAAGAATTAAAAGGTAGTAAAATTAATGAGTCATTTTTTCCTTTTCCTAATCATCAATAACACTTATTAAATTGTTTAATATTCCCAGATTAATCAACCGAAACGTGATACGTTTTGTAAAAAGAATAATATTCGAGAAACATTATATTTTTAATTTTTATCTGATGTAACAATTTTTATCTCCAACTGTATCATAATAATTAGTTTATTGTGTTGTTTAATGTCGTAATGTGGCATTTTATTGCTTCCAATTGTAATGATAAATTAAAACGGGTGTTCATTTACGAAAATCACTTTGTAACTAACGAAAAACTTTAAATTAATAAGAAATTAATTGAAATTGGATTAATATGCATCAAAAATGAATTTAGGAATGTATCAAGATCCAACAAGTTAATTTTATAGCTACAAAATTAATTTCTTGAAGGATCCTTGTGGAAATATCACCAATTATTAATTAAAGTATCCTCTTTTTAATGCAAAAAGCCGTTTTGAAATTCTTACCGAATTGATACA
>NW_019280739.1:186080-207270 GCF_000648695.1 Onthophagus taurus | reverse complement strand
TTTCCTAACCTAAATAACCCGCTATAAAATTTATTTCTTGAAGGATCCTTGTGGAAATATCACCAATTATTAATTAAAGTATTCTCTTTTTAGAGTTGCTTCGTTAAATCAACATCAAAAAAGTTCATTTTGTATCTTGGATCCAAATAAGTTGACATATCTTATCAGCTTTCTTATTAATTTCATTTTTATTCAAATATCGCAATAATGTGGCAATGTAGGGTATCACTTCAGAAATGTACCAGAAATTGTAACCATAATGGCCGGATAGATATACCGGATATCCGATTTTTCGCAAAATCACTAGTTATTACCATTTAGACTCCTTCATGCATAAAATGTCTAAATATACTTCAATACTTAATAGATGCAGCAAGCCACTTTCAAATTTACTTAACATCTTTATCAAGTCGGCATCTACCCAACTCTGTATGAAATCTGTACAACTGCAGCATCAGTTCTCACACTGTTTCTATCTGATTTGTATAAATATTGCAACTAGAAATACATCAAGATTGCATAAAATCTCGTTGTTCTGAAATTGTCTGAAATAAATCTACAATATGCCTGATGACTAACCCGTACCATGGCAACAAACCTCTGAGCATCAAATTTTTACCCGTAATATCCTATCTAATTTCTTAGCTGGTTTCTTCCTTATTATTAGAGATAGCGAAAAACTAAATGCACCATTTGAACTAAATGCGTTATCACCGCGTATTATACACCATTAGAAAGAGCAGAAAATTGAAAATTCGATAAGATAGATATACTTTTATATTTTTCTCCTGGTCATATAAAAAAGTTATCGACCTCAACAAGGTTTAAAAATGGCTAAAACGTGTAAATTTTGTAGTTTTTGGTCAAAAACGTACTTGTGCAAACCTGCGATCGCCACGCGATATACACCATTAGAAAGAGCAGAAAATTTTCGATAAGATAGATATACTTCTATAGCTTTCCCCCTATCAAATAAGAAAGTTGCTTAGAGGAAGAGAAATTAAGCATTTCTGCGTGTAGAGATGTATATTAAGGGTGATTTGAGCATAACGTGGATAGATATTGCCCGACGAAACCCCGTATTAAGATAGTTGAAGGAGCGCTCTTTCTGACTGCAATAACAGTTTTTTAAAATTCGGTTTGATAAGAATTGCACAAGGGGTTGAAGTTTGATAATGTTGAGCTATTTTAAGTACAGAAAGGTGTTCTTCATTTTTTATTGATCTTAGTGTCAAGTAGTAGTAGCGGCAGCGATTTTAGATAGAGAAAGAATCAAATTTTCACATGGTGCATTTAGTTTTTCGCTATCTCTAATAGTAAGGAAGATATCAGCTAAGGAAGTAGATAGGAAATTATGGGTAAAAGTTTGTTGCCATAATCGCAAAGGTTAATAACTATACATATACATGCATCAGCGTCAAGTCTACTTTTAATGTCCATCATGTTTTCATCAAGTCTACAGCAAGTCTACACCAAGTTTCCATTTAGCCAACTACATATGAAATCTCTATCCCCTCGGCATCAGTTCTCCATCAAATTGCGTAATATTTCTATCCGATTTGCATAAATACAGCAACTGGGAATATATCAAAGCTCGTTCAAGATTGCATAAAATATCGTTGTTCTAAAATAGTCAGACATCAATCTTTAATATGTCTTATGGCTTCATAAATGCATCAATATCAAGTCTGCAGCAAGTCTTCATAAATTCTGCATCTAGCCATCTTCGTATGAAGTATGGTACCGTAAGATGGGGCTACTTGACCACCCCGGGGCTACGTGGACATAACCCATACATGTTCAGTCCTGTGTCACGAAAGCGAGGTTAGGTTATATTTTTGAAACAGGTCAAGGTCTTCAAGAACAACAGTCCAGGTCCAGATTTCATCGATTCTTTTATTGCTAGAAACAACCTGTCCATCAGAATAGCGTCAAACATCAATAAAAATACATTTCTTAATGCTTCAGTTATATTTTCAGGGGAACTCGACCATCTGACATGCAAAGTAAGAGATTGTCCTTAAAACGAAGTTTAGTATCCAAGAAGCCCCAATAAAGAGGCTATATAAGGTATTTTTAATGTTTTATAATATCTATATAATCCTGAAGGTTAGGTAGGTATGATGAACAAGTTTCTGTTGCCCTAACTTTATTTCTTCACTTTTAATCTTGAAAAATGCGCAAAAAACATGTCCAAGTAACCACATCTTACGGTACAGACTCGGCATATCACCATGTTTCTATCAAGATAATAATCAAGTCTCCATCAAGTTTGTGTCATATTTCTATCCAGTCTGCATAAATACTGTAACTAGAAATATATCAAGATTGCACAAAATCTCCTTGTTCTGAAATAGTCTAAAATAAATCTATAATTACCCTCATGACTTGATAAATGCATCACCATAAAGTCTACTTTAAATGTCTTGTCATGTCTGCATCCGGTCTTCATCAATTTTGCATTGCACAAGTATATATCATCTAGTAATGCATCAAATTTTTGCAAAAATAAGCACCAAATCTTAGAAGTTTGCATTTAATCTCTATTACACTGCCAAACTTTGCATTGAAGCAACTCCATATAAGCACATCATCCCAGCATCACGTTTTCATCAAGGTTCCATTAGATCTCCGTCAATCCTTGTTCTTTCAAGGTTTCATAAAATCTTCATTATACCTCCTGACTTGACAGATTTCAGTCAATTTCGCTGTTAAAAATTTTCTTATCGGACTTTGCATCCTTACCAAGACAAATAACGAACCATTCCGCTTCCCAAGATGCTGGATTTAATATATTAATATGAAATCCTTCGTTTTGGAAGAATCTATTGCCTCGCCCGCAAGCGACCTCGGCGGAGTGAGAGTAAAAGTCTTCTTATACAAGCCTTTGCATCCTTATCAAGATGCAAGGAGCTGGATTTGATATACAGACATCAATCTCTAATATGATTCATGACTTCATAAATGCATCAATATCAAGTCTACTTTTAATGACTATCGTGTCTGCAGCAAGTCTTGATCAACTCTGCATCAAGTCTTCATCAATTCTGCATCTAGAAAACTCCTTATGAAGTATGGTACAGACTCGGCAGCTCACCATGTTTCTATTAAAATAAGTTTGTATATAATCAAGTCTCCATCAAGTTTGTATCATATTTCTATCCAGACTGGATAAATACTGTAACTAGGAATATATCAAGATTCGTTCAAGATTGCACAAAATTTTCTTGTTCTGAAATAGTCTAAAATCAATCTCTAATTAGCCTCATGATCAAGTCAGGCTAAATGCATCAGCATCAAGTCTACTTTAAATGTCTTGTCATGCCTGCATCCGGTCTTCATCAAATTTGCATTGAGATAGCTCCGTATAAAGTTTGTATTATCATCTACTATCTGTGCTAAAAGTCAAGACCCCTTATTTTAGAGATGGATATCTTTGCAACCGCTCGATAAAAAAAAATTGCGGCAAAGTTTATTGTAATCACCGAACATTGCTACATAACATATGTTAATTTGAAAATGTTCGGATCAGTTTTCCTTATATCGCGAGTGAAATGAAAAATGTACTTCAAACGTATTTGATTTTTTTTTTTCTCAAAAACTATCTGACGAAAACATTTTAATTTTGAACAGGTGGTAACCTAATCTGTTCTTAATGAGGGGTATATTTTATTTTTTCGATATTCCATATAATCAAATAATTGCGTTTATCGGATATCGTTATCAGTTTTTCAAAGTTATATCTTTATAATTTCTTTAGAGGGATTTAAGCGAATCAAAAATTAAAAAGAAACAGAAATAAGCTCTACGGGGTGAGGAGAGTGCCGTCCAATCGGAAAAAATAGTGCATTCCAGACAGGACGTCGCGCCATTATTTCTTTATGTAAGTAAGATAAAGGCGCGACGTCCTGTCTGGAACACACACCAGGACCATCTTTTCCGATTGGACGAAACATGCTTCTGTTGCTTTTTAATTTATAATTCGCTTATGCCGCAATTTGTTTTATGCCTTGACTTTTGGCACCGATAGTAGTAATGCATCAAATTTTTGCAAAAATCAGCACCAAGTCAGTCACTTTAAGTATATATCATTCCTGCATCAAGTTTGCATTGAGACAACTCTATATAACTACTTCATCTCAGCATCACGTTTTCACAAAGTTTTTATAAGGTCTCCATCAAGATTGGATATATCTCTATCCGGTTTGCATAATACTTCCTTGTTGTTTCAAGGTTTCATAAAATCTTCATTATACTTCCTAACTGGACAGATTTCAGTCAACTCCTCTGTTCTCCTATATACAGGGTGTCTCCGAAATGCGTGTACAACGGAAGACCACAGATTCCTTGGCTCAAAATAGGTCGATTTAAGTTAAGTTATCTATATCCAAAGTTGCTTCGTTTCGCCGCTAGAGGACTTCAAAGTTAGCAAAAAAAATTCTTTTATTTTTTATAACTCGAAAACGTGTAAATCAATTGAAACCATTTTTCAGATTTTTCAATTCAGGTTCAATTAACGTCTTTTTATGGTTTTTGATACAATTTTAGAAACACAGGAATGATGGAAATGTCATGTATTCACCGGATATTACTCCATATTTCTTTTTCTGGCCAAGCGACAAATACATTATTATAATTTCTGAATAGCCCATTTAGTTCTAAACCGTTTTTGTCTCTTATAAGATTTTGATTACATAAGTGGTTAAGCCAGAAAAAAGGTATTTTTAAATATCTGCAAGCTTTGTTTACGTCATTGCAGTTACAAAAGTTACCTTATCGTAGTTGGCAATGATTTCAACTAATTGCAATTTATGTTTAACGTGAATACACTTTTAAAAAATGGTTTTAATTGATTTACGCGTTTTCGAGTTATAAAAAATAAAAGATTTTTTTTGCTAATTTTGAAGTCTCTAGCGGCGAAACGAAGCAACTTTGGATATAGATAACTTAACTTAAATCGACCAATTTTGACTGAAGGAATTTGTGGTCTTCCGTTGTACTACACGCATTTCGGAGACAGCCTGTATATTAAGAATATAGTGGCTGGGACATCTGGAAAGGATGTAGGGAGACAAATGAGTAAAGAGAATTGTAGAATGGGCACCACAACTCTCCGAATATATGTATGATTATAAAACATGCTAAGCAGTCAAAACGACTGCTACAAAAATGTAATGAGACTAATGAGAACGTTAATGTCATTCTTTTCTTATTAAAAATTAAAAATTCCCCCAAAATTTCACATTTCAATTCTGACAAAGTGAAGAAAAAAAAATAAATTATCTTTTTTTTCTTCGAATTTCTAAAAGAATTTCTTATAACACTTTTTTTTACACTTCACACAACTTTGAAAGCGTTTTCAATTTCAATTTCAACGAACCCAATTTTTTTCGCTCTCCATCTCTTTTTTTCAAAGCATCCGTAATTAAATTTTTACGTAAACCGAACGCGTGCTAATTTCGTAAACCTATTGAAATTTTTTACGTGGAAAGACGCAAAGTCGGTAACCTACAAGTACACTTAAAGTGAGAAGTAATTTTTACTCTAAATATGAAACCGCTTTCTCTTTACTCCAGTAATTTATTTACCTACTTAGTTGCTAAAATGTAAACTGGCGAATAGTTTAACCAAAAATAAAATTTATCTTCGACGGAATTCGAAAACATTTAACCACATTCAAACGTTTATTTTTAAAGTGTTAATGGTCCGATGTCAAATCGATTAATTGCGTAATCGTTTTTGCTCAAAACTATCAAAAACACTTCAACGTATACGAATTTATTACAAGATAATTGTTGTATTAATTGAAAAATAAATGAATAGAAAGAATTTCTTATCTCTCCCACTTTTTTTAACATCACAACAGATTATTATGGGATTAATGATAAAAAATTATGATTTGATGAGTTTGGAAAAAATATTTTATCTATAATAATATAAAAATAAGGGGCAATTTAGCCATTTAATTTAATTTATACGACCTAATTAAATATAACATATCTCTTTGCTTATTAAATTATAATCACTTTGCGAGTCGTTAAATTGTTGGATATCTTGGAAATTGTTTAATGGACCTTTCTTAGAAAGGTTATCTTTTTTATGGAAGTTCGACCTATTTTATTCCAAATAAATTTGAATGGTATTTATAAAAATAACTTATCTAAATACTGTTTAAATATTTTCTTTGCTGAAAAATTCCAAGAAATTTCATAAAATTGATTTAAAATTTGGTGAAAATTTAGAGAAATTTTATTACTTTATGATTAAAAGATTTCTAAATCGTACTCAGTTTCAGTAAAAAAATTTTACAATGTTAATCCACGTGCATTAAATAAAAACTTAAATAACAATGAAACGTCTCCGGATAAGTAATAAATCCATCCAACAAAATTAGATTAAGGATGAAACTTAAATCCCCTTAAATAGTTGGTTATCTTTCACTATGTAACGTCATTGAACGTAATCAACATTTGTATTTCAAGTATATTCACGCTACAATTGCAAACGTTTGCGCATTTATCTGCAAACGTTGTTTGCCGTGTTTCTGATACGATAGCGTGACAATTTATTTTTATACACCATACATACCCCAGCAGTTATTAACAAAACTGTGCTCATATAAATTATTTATAAAAAATTAACACCATTTCAGAAATTTAAAAAATTATGTTCAAAAATAAAAAAGAACCGGAAATGTTTAATTTACATATTAATTTACGATGTAAATGGCCAGTTTTAACTATCACGTTATGAAATCGTGTTTGTATTCGAATCTGGCGCGTATATTTACAGTCGAAGGGTATTTACATGACCAGTCACGTTTATGACTAATGAAATTATTATTAATCTTTGTTTATAAGACGACACGAGTCGATTTAGGTGTTAAAATATGATTTTTATTTGCATATGTCCAAATATTTATTTTAAAATTATTTTTGATTAATTAAATTAAACAAAATTTATGTAAAATTATGTAAAATAAAGAAAATGTTTTTAGATATATTTTAATGTTATGTAATAAAGCTCGAAAACAACACTCAAATTGAAAACAAAACGTTTAAGTTGGCAATGGCAAGTAGTAATTTTAGGGATTTCATAATACCATGTAAGAATTAAATTATAGGTGATTTATAAATGATACTTGATATGAATAAATAATCCTTACTGCTTATAAACAATACTTATATTAATCAATTTATGATATATTCTTCATTTGCAACTTTATTGCGTAGTTGCGTGAATGCGTGAAGTTAGCCCCCCATTTTTTGATTTTAAATTTTTTTATTGTTGTTCTAGATTGTTCTAGAGTTGTTCTACATTGTTCCAAAGCGGCAAATCGAAAAAATAAATGTAAAAAATATAAAAAATAAAATATAAAAGTAAAAAAATAAAATACATTTTAAATCGCAACTTATGTTTTACTATTATAAGTTTAAAGAGAAAGGTGAAACTTGTGATTTTTAGAAAATTAGGATGGTCAGATTATTCCATATTTTTTTAAAACTATTATTATATTAAAGAGGTTGGGTTCACTGATTCAACAAAATCTGTCCGATATCACAACAACACAAATTTAAGGTTTTTCTAGTGAATTTTTAATATGAAACTTTAAAAGAACTAAAGCCGCAGTGATTAAATAAACATTTTAAGTACCTAGAATAACAAGAACAATTTAGAGCAACAAAAAATATGTGATTTTGCAAAATTAATGTCCATGTTAAACGTAAAACACATCTAGAACAATTTGAATCGGCAAAGATTGAGTTATTTTAGATTGTTCTATGTTTTTTGATTCTTATTGTGTAATATAAAACTGCTGACACAAGAATTACTGACTGAAACTTCCAAAAACTTTAATTTTCAAAGAGTAAAGCCCTTTAGAGAGTTGTTCTAGTGAAAATAATAGCTGTTCCAGATTGCGTTAGCTATAATAAGTATATATTTGAAATATGGAATTGATAATAGAAAAACATTTCGGCGGCCAAACCTATTTTTAGTTATAACTTCGTAATGCTGTATCCAATAATTTTGATTTTCTAGAACAATAACTAGAACAACCAAGAAAATTTGATATTTCCAAAAATGGGGGGGCTAGTCAAAAAACCTGTTTTTCGGTTTTCTCGCGGAGTTTTTATTTTTTCGATTTGCCGCTTTGGAACAACGTAGAACAACTCTAGAACAATCTAGAACAACAATAAAAAATTTTAAAATCAAAAATGGGGGGCTAACTTCCAGCACTCTAGTTGTGTGCACAATATTTTGTTCAATCCTACCTTCGAAATTGTGAGTTTCTAACTTAGATACGAGTGTTGAAAGTTGTTATTTGCATTCACTCTGCTGACTTTCATAGAAACGAGTGAGTGAAAATTTTTTTCAACCACTATTAGCTAAATATAAAACCTTTAAAGGACTCTTTGTTTAAACGTAACAGATGTTAACTAAAAAACCGTGGACAGCATACGTGGAAAGTTAATTAAGTATTTCACTTGTATAAATTATTAATTTTCATCAATTTATTAATTTTTTGCATAATGATGACAATTAACAATTTGACACAAATGGTTGTTTACATATATCAATTAAGAGCATGACAACGTCAAAAACTGCTGTAATCGCCGACATGTCGACATGAAATTACTCAGGAATTATCGAATTTTAAGACGGGTTTTCTCTAAATAGTAGGATTGAGCAAAACGCTATACAGCACACGTGGGAAACTAATATTTTCCACTAACTTGTATGTCTTTTTAAATCCGACATACGCGTTAATGAAAAATCATACTTTCCTCACTTGTACTGTAATATACTATTGTAAATAACGCATCAGTGAAAATTAAATGTTTTATCTTTGTGATATTCATTAATTTATTCTATATTATATTCGCCTCAAATAGACAAGGTCGCTTGTGGGCGAGGAGCTGGATGTGATATATTTACAGGAATTCGTCCGTATTAGAAGATTCTAGCGCCTCGCCCGCAAGCGACCTCGGCAGAATGAGAATAAAAATCTTCTTATATGACCTTGCATCCTTACCAAAATATACATATAAGGAACGATTTTGCCTCAAATAGTCGAGGTCTTACTAAGATGCGAGGCGCTGGATTTGATATATTAACATGAAATCGTCGGCTTCGGAAGATTCTAGCGCCTCGCCGCCAAACGACCTTGGCGGAGTGAAACTAAAAATCTTCTTCTAGGACTTTGCATCCTTATCAAGATATATAAGGAACGGTTTTGCCTCAAATAGTCGAGGTCGCTTACGAGCTAGGCGTTGGATTTGATATATTAACATGAAATCGTCCGTTTTGGTAAAATCTAGCGCCTCGCCCGCAAGCGACCTCGGCGAAGTGAGAATAAAACTATTCTTGTAGGAGATTTTGCATCCTTACTAAGATGCGAGGCGCTGGATTTGATATATTAACATGAAATCGTTGGCTTCGGAAGATTCTAGCACCTCGCCGCCAAGCGACCTTGGAGAAGTGAAACTAAAAACCTTCGTATAGGAGTTTGCATCCTTATCAAGATATATAAGGACCGATTTTGCTTCAAATAGACGAGGTCGCTTGCGGGCGAGGCTCTGGATTTGATATATTAACATGAAATCGTCTGTTTTGTTAATTTCTAGCGCCTCGCCCGCAAGCGACCTCGGCGGAGTGAGAGTAAAAGTTTTGTTATTGGACTTTACATCCTTATTAAGATATATAACGAACTACTTTGCTTCAAATAGTTGAGGTCGCTTGCGGGCGAGGAGATGGATTTAATATATTTACATGAATTCGTCCGTTTTAGAAGATTCTAGCGCCTCGCCCGCAAGCGACCTCGGCGGAGTGAGAATAAAAATCTTCTTATATGACCTTGCATCCTTACCAAAATATACATATAAGGAACGGTTTTGCCTCAAATAGTCGAGGTCGCTTACGAGCTAGGCGTTGGATTTGATATATTAACATGAAATCGTCCGTTTTGGTAAAATCTAGCGCCTCGCCCGCAAGCGACCTCGGCGGAGTGAGAATAAAACTATTCTTGTAGGAGATTTTGCATCCTTACTAAGATGCGAGGCGCTGGATTTGATATATTAACATGAAATCGTTGGCTTCGGAAGATTCTAGCGCCTCGCCGCCAAGCGACCTTGGCGGAGTGAAACTAAAAATCTTCTTATAGGACTTTGCATCCTTATCAAGATATATAAGGACCGATTTTGCTTCAAATAGACGAGGTCGCTCGCGGGCGAGGCTCTGGATTTGATATATTAACATGAAATCGTCTGTTTTGTTAAATTCTAGCGCCTCGCCCGCAAACGACCTCGGCGGAGTGAGAGTAAAAGTTTTGTTATTGGACTTTACATCCTTATTAAGATATATAACGAACGACTTTGCTTCAAATAGTCGAGGTCGCTTGCGGGCGAGGAGATGGATTTAATATATTAACATGAAATCGTTCGTTTTGGGAGATTTTAGCGCCTCGCCCACAAACGACCTTGGAGTGAAAGTAAAAATCTTCTTATAGGACTTTGTCCAAGATGTAGAGTGTTTCAGTAAGTCGTGGCATAAATTTAATCACAAATACTAGAGTCAAAATGATGACGATTCATGTAAAAATGTTTGATCAAAGTTAAGAAATTTTTAAACATTCTCTCAATTATTATCAATATAGTTTAGAAATCGTTTAAAATCACTTATAAAAATATGCAAACACGGGATCGATACTACACAGGGTGTTCACAAAGGTTATTCCTCCTTAAAACTTTTTTATTATGTCATAAATTAATGATTTATGAATTTTCCAACTGATTCTGAAAGCCTATTTCATTTTGTAATTATTTTACACTTACAAATTTTGGATTATGTATCGTTTTCGAGTTATTCACAAAAAGATTTAAGTTTGTTTAAAAGAAATCTGTCAAATTATTACTCAATGTGTATATCTGGATTTTCTTTAGTACAATTATTTTTCAGCATTTCTCAAACTAATGGTTATCTGTAAAAAGTGCTGTTTTCTAAAAACGCAGCATCAATAGTATGTGCATTTTCCATCATAGTATGGCAACATTGTATTTGCAACGGATGATCAGCAATTTTATATTCTTGTACTCTCGACAAATGGATGGATACAATTGTTGTTCATGTAGAACATGCCAAAACGTACCTTTGAATATTTTGAAATGTCTAAACTGTTGCTATCAACAGTACTAGCAGTACTACGATCTGACACAAAATCCAAAATGTTTTCTTCTAGTTGGGGTATAGGAACTGACCACAGATTCCCGTTATTTACATACTTCTGTCTTCAATTTCCTGCCTCATGTAAACGTCTTTCGATATTTAGAAATGTTTTTCTATCAGGTTGTCTTTACTTACAATTTGTTTCTATATGTATCTACGATTAATGAAAACATTCCAAAATTGAGGTTGTTTTTTTTGCAAATATCTCGAAAACGATACGTCTAATCAAAAATGTTTAAGAGTGAAAATAATTTTAAAATGAAATAGACTTTAAACATAGTAAAAAAGTTTTAAAGAAATAACCTTTGTGAACACACTGTATAGCATTAATCCGGTTGTTCGATATTTCCAATAGTGATCTTAAACGATTTTTTATGATAACATTCCACTGTTAGCCAAATTCAGAAGATCCGACTACATCCTTACTAAGAAATATAAAGAATATCTAATGTTCATGTACCAGGAAAAATTATTGCCAAAAAAGGACAAAAGCAAGTAGGCGCACTTACAAGTGGAGAAAGTGTTCAAATGACTCATTTTTTCATATTTAAAAGAATTTGCATGAAAGGGATTCGATAAAAATGACCCTTCAGGAGCACTTTATAAATGTTTTGCCTTTGGTTGAATCAAAGAAGAATCATTTTATGAGGTGCTACAGCATTTTGCTAAATATGTAAATGCAAGTAAAGAAAATCCAGTTTTATTGGTACTAGATAACAACAGTACACATTCTAGCCTCGTGTCATATCAGTTTTGTCGAAATGCAGAGATACATTAAACGTCAAACTAAAAATAAAAAATATCAAAAAATTAAAGAAACAGATGTTACTGAACTTTTTAAAAATGCTTCTAATAGAACAAGAACTGTTGAAAGAGCTGCAAATGCATTCAAAGTTACTGGAATTTTTTCCATATAATCGCCACGTATTCAGTGATGATAAATTTTCTTTATGAGAAAACACATGAACAAGAAGTGATTGAAAATGTAGATCCAGAACCTGATTCTAGTGGAATGAAAAAACGCAAGCAGAAAAATATATCCATGTCATCTTACGATTCATCGGACGTCCAGCTAGAAGAAGTAGTGGATGAAGATAACGAAGATAAAACTATCAAGTTTGTTACAAATAATGAACAAAACCAGTCATCTACCTTTAGTTCAAAGGAAAATAGAAGAAAGCAACAATCTAAAATACTGACATCTACACCAATGAAAGAAGATTTAGAGAGAAAAGAAGAAAGAAAAAAGAGAAAACTAAATGATAGAGAGAAGAAAAATATTTTGAACCCCGTAGATCAAAATGTAATTAATAGATCAAAAAAAAGGAATGCGAGGAATAAAGCGAGGAAAAGGAGAAAGAAGTCTGAGGAAGAAAACTGGTGGAGATGCACCTCATGTGGTTCTTGGGCACACGCCAAATGCGTAACTGACAAAAAAGCGTCTGAATATACAGGGTAATTTATTAGTTTACCATCAAACTTTGACCTATGATAGCTAATCCAATTACCAAAAAAAAATGTTAATGAACATATTTCAATTATTTACGAAATTATAACACTTTAAAGTTTTTTGCATATTTATGCTGATATAATTTTCGTGTATGGTTTTTGCAATGGAAATGCTCGACAATCAGTATGAGAATATCAAGAAAAATTTCCACAGCGTCATTTGCCATATTATTCAGTTTTTAACTATTCTTTCAGAAGACTTCGAGAAACAGGTAATCCTGCTCCAGCAAATGCTATTCGACCGCATGTAGTTAATATAGAGGACGAAGATAATCCTTCCATCAGCACTCGAAGAACAGCACACAATATTATTATAGGTTATTGCAGCAACATGTCCAAAATCGATTAGACCAAGGAAATTTCAACAACGTTTCAGCATCAACATTTGGGGTGGAATATTTAACAATGTACTAGGTTTGCATGTACTTGATGGATGTTTGAACGCTGTAAATTACAGATTTTTTTTGAACAATACACTTTTTGATTTACTTGAAGATATACCTCTTAATGCAATTCAAAATATGTGGTATTAGCACGATGGTGCCCCACCTCATCGCGGAAGAGTAGTTAAACCAATATTTTCCAAACAAGTGGATTGGTAATAATGGTCCATTTGCTTAATCCCCCGACTTTAATCCATTGGATTTTTACTTATACCTAGGGTCAAATGAAACAAATTGTGTATCAAGTGGAAATTAACACACGAGAACAGTTATTAAATGTATTCTGTTTAATGGTTGCTAATGAAATAAGAAATTAACCAGACATTTTAATTCGGCTGAAAAACTCTTTAATTCGTCGTTTAATTTTGAACAGTATTTGTAATATTTATGTGTTTTTAAAAAAATGTAGCAGTTAATTATGATATAAAAATTAAAACTTTAAAGTGTTATAATTGATTAACATTTTTCTTTGGTAATTGGATTAGCTATATAAATAGCTGCGTATAAATATTTTCTGTTTTATAGTGTTTTTTGTGAAATAAATATTTGGAAAGTTGTTTTTCTACCTGGTCGCTGTTATACAACGATTTGATCGATTACCCCATTTTTGAAGACTTCTAATAAAAGGTAATTCTATACCAAATTATGCTATGTGTGAGGAAACCATTATACGGTATTGCTTAGTAATACCTTAAGTTAATATAATTACTAGTGAGAAATTCGTTGTGGATGATAGACAAATAGTTGTGGATTTGATATAGGTATTAAAATGAAATCGTTCGTTTTGGAAGAATCCAGCGCCTCGCTCGCAAGAGACCTCAACGAAGTGAGAGTAAAAAGTCTTCTTATATGAGACTTTGCGTCCTTACCAAGATAGATAAGGAACGATTCCGTTTCAAATAGCCGAGGTCATTTGCGGGCGAGGCGCTGCATTTGATATATTAACATGAAATTATCGCCAGCAAGCAGGGTTGGGCATAATGCACTAAAAAATAAATGCAATAAGCGTTTCACTACCACTACTTCTTCAGTGGTAGTTAAAACACGAATTTCGCCATCACTGAATATTTAGTGATAGTGAAAAAACAATTACATTATCACTAAACCTTTAGTGATAGTAAAAACTTTTAGTGATAATTAACATTTTTCAGTAACATAACACTGCTTCTTGAAGAAAACAAGTAAGACTATACATATAAGCTGATGCAGTATAAGGAACCATATTACTATATTACCAAATAAATTAGTCTGTTATTGACACCAAGAAGTCGTGATTTATTTCGCTAGATTAGCTTAATGACATCGTTTAATTACACCGCCGATACACCAAGAAGCATTTTTATCAACAAAGTTGTTTGATAACTAATATCGGACATAAAATATAAATTCAAATCGACTAAATTTTCAGTGATAATGGATTTTGCATTTTAACTACCACTGAATAGACAGTGGTAGTGCAATTTAGTGGTAGTGCAAAAATGCCCAAGCCTGCCCTCAAGCGACCTCAGCGGAATGAGAATAAAAGTCTTCTTATATGACTTTGAATCCTTACCAAGATAGATAAGAAACGATTCCACTTCAAATTGCCGAGGTTGCTGGATTTGATATAGGTATTAACAAGAAATCGTTCATTCTGGAAGAATCTAGCACCTCGCCCGCAAGCGACCTCGGCGGAGTGAGAAAAATATCTTCTTATAAGAAACTTTCAAATCCTTACCAATATACATAAAGAACTACTTCACCTCAGCCGAGGTCACTTGTGGGCGAGGCGCTGCATTTAATATATTAACATGGAATCGTCCGTTTTGGAAGATTCTAGCGCCTCGCCCGCAAACGACCTCGGCGGAGTAGGAATAAACGGCTTCTTATATATTATATTAACATTTATAATTAATATAAATTAGTGAGTCTTACAGGAGAGTTTATATCTTTACTACCCTCAATATACGATTTTAAAGCCACTTTCCGTTTTTAATTTTAAACCAATTTTGAAATAATAAATTTTTTTCTTATTCAGTTTTATGGGTTATTTCATTTATTTATTGTAACTCAATTTAAGTATAATTTTTAAATCTAAACCATCAGTCTCTCCAATCCTTCTTTACCAATTTATTTCGAGATTTAAATTTAAATGGTCGGAATTAAATTGAAATCGTTAGCCTGTAGATGTTAATGCGGGTTAATTGATATGGTACATTTATGTACAGCGTTGAAAATAAGTATTTATTTCTGAAAAATTGCAAGTTATTTTTAACCGAGTGAAAAGAAAACAATTCCTCGAAATATAGAAATTACAATAGAAAATTCCCCGAAGGTTTTCCATAATAACGATTATTATATTATACAACTACGAAATTTCAATTTCAATATCAATTAGAATGTCATTAGTGCTTCTAACTAGTGATAATTTCATTTAGTGATAATTTTAATTTAAGAATTAAAATGACTCATTAGTTATGATACCTTTTTAAATTAATCTCCAACACCCAAAATGCAAATTAATTTAATTGTAACCCAAAATAAAAAAAATAAAAATGTGGTTGAGTGCACAAAAATATAACACCTCATCTTGCCTGTTTATAATCACTCGCCTCATACGACCACGTACAGCTAATCCCTGCATGTTTCTTCACACACCTCCCTAATTCAACGTCTTCGTGGGTCGTGTAAAGATTTCTTAGGCAATCCTCCAAGTAAGGAGCGATTCTTTTTAGAGTTTCTCGACTTAAAATTACCCCCGGTCCGCCCATACAAAAGTTTTCGTCACTTTCCAAAGCTAGTAATCCAAATTCTTCGGTGTTTCCGCGACCTGTTTGCCCTATAAACCAAGGTTTCCTGCTGTCGACACTTCTTAAAAGTACTTCCAAACGATCCGTTCTTACATAGACGTCATCGTCTGCTCTCATAAACCACTCGAACCTGTCTATGTAGTGGTCGTGCATGTACTTTAACATGGTGAAGGACTTTTTCTGGGGTGGGTAACTGTCGTCGACCCCTTTTAAAGCGACCAAAGGGATCGAGTTGCTATAAGAACCCTCGGAACTAAAAAACGCGATTTTTCCCGGTACTTCTTTCCCCCAGGTATTATAAACCGTTTCCGCACGGTTATCCAAGTAACCAGCGGCGGTCATCACACCGACGAATAAAAGATGTTTGTCCTCTAACGAATTATTATTAACACCGATTAGTTCCAAGGGATCCAAATGTTTTCTTCGGACCGTTTTCGCCGGCGGTAAACACATGGAGGAGCCGCGATGGCGAGCCACGAAGACGACGGAAACGAACGTACCGAGTAAGATACCGAGCAGCACGTGCAAGAACCTGTTCTTGCGCGGCATTTCGGGCGCATCTTATAACACTACGACGAGACGGCGGACGTGGAGCGAACGCGAGGCTCGAAGGAACTGACTAGAAATTGTATGGAACTCGAGTAGAAAACTGTGCGGAGTTGAATACACGGCGAGGCAATGACGCCGGCGATCGGATTTTTCGGTGGCGCTATCTTATCTGAGGCCGATTATGTGTGTGCGATGATGATGTGGTGTGGTTCGGGGCTGCGAACGTCGTCCTTGAACCGCGCCGACGCCCCGGGTGACCCGCACGATCACCGCGACGCGAAGGACTGAGACGGATCGCAGACGGAATCTGTCTCGAGTTGAAACTTGAGAAACGGCGACGAAGAGTGGGAAAGAGACGGAGAAAATTGTTAGTCCGGGTATTGTGGAAGGATTAAAGAGTTCTGGTACTTCTTCTGGTCGGGAGTCGGGATGTGGTGGAGTTGAGGAAATGGAGATTTGACCTCAGGTGGTCTCAAGATGAAGAGGATTAAAAGATTTCATTCTCAATTAGATCAATTTTTGTATATACAGGGTGATTTCTTAGCTCACCATCAAACTTAGACATATTTATGATAACGTCTGTCAAGTTGGCACTACATTTTACGATTTAAATAAAAAAAAACTCTTGCATTAATTCTGTACCTTGGTAGAAAAAGGGCCAAAGTCCAAATATGGCGTTTTTGAGATAATACGTTGACGATTTTATTAAACTGGCTTGTCCTGTACTTTTATCTCATATATTAAACATAATTAATACTTGTCTACTGGAGGGTGTTTTTCCTTCACTGTGGAAAAAGTTGATTGTCATTCCGGTACCTAAAGTGTCTAATCCCATTGATTTTTCTTCCTTGAGGCCCATAAGTATATTGTGTTCCTTGTCCAAGGTCTTGGAAAAGATTGTTAACAGCCAGCTGATAGACCAGTCTGGCTTCAGGGAGGGACATGAATGCGAGTCTGCTCTGAATAACATAGTTGATGACATTGTCATAGCTACTGACTCCAATAAATTGACCCTGTTAGGATTGCTGGACTTTTCGAAGGCATTCGATACACTTAACCATAATTTATTACTGTCCATTCTTAAACATATTGGTGCCGACCCTGTTGCGCTGGATTTTTTCTCCAATTACCTTAAAGGTAGAATTCAATCTGTTTGTGTTGACGGTAACGTCTCGGGACCTTTGGAGATTGAGTCTGGGGTGCCGCAGGGCTCGGTATTGGGGCCCACCCTGTTTAAGATTTATACTATAAATTTTAATAGTTTTGTTGATTTTTGTAAAATTCATTATTATGCTGATGACACTCAGATCTACCTGTCCTTCCCTGAAAGCCATTTTGAAGAAGGACTTAATGAGTTCAAGCGTGATCTGTTTAGTATTGTCAGTGGGGCTCGGGAATACTGTCTAAGAATTAATGAAAGGAAAACTCAAATGATCCTATTTGGTCCTACTAAATTGAAAAAAATCTTTATCGACAGATTCTACCACATTTCGCTGGGAAATGTGCCTCTTCCTCTGAGTGGATCTGTTAGGAACCTTGGCCTGATTATTGATGAGTCACTAAACTTTAGGGAACATGTTAATATGCTGTTAAAGCGGGCATATGGCTCTCTGAGATTGATTTTCAGTAATCGACATTGCCTTGATAATTCTGTTAAAAAACTCTTGTGTGACTCTCTCGTCTTATCACATTTTAATTATTGTGATAACATTTATGGTTCATTTATTGACTCCCGCCATCAACAGAAAATTCAAAAGCTCCAGAATTCCTGTGTCCGGCTGATCTTTGGGTTGAGAAAGTACGATCATGTCTCTTTTGCTTTTAAGAAACTTAAATGGATGAATATGAAGTCGCGTCGGTATGTTCACAAAGCATGTTTTTATTATAAGATTATTACGGAGCGGAGCCCCCCTTATCTATTCGACAGAATTAACTTTAGAACGGACGTACACAATGTCAATATCCGGTTCAGGGGTAGGTTAACTCCTCCTTCCCATCGTTTGGAATTTTTTAAGAGATGCTTCTCATATCAAATTACATCTGTTTATAATAATCTTCCTAAACATTTAGTGGGTCTACCCTTGAACCGATTTAAGAAATCTTTGCGGGACTGGGTTTTGGGTGTGTGACTGTGGGCTTGTGCTTGGTGGCCTCGGGGGATGAGACTCTTGTATGATATTTTTTGGACACTCTATAGTATAGTATGTGTGGCTAACTATTGTGCATGTTCAACATTAGCCTATGACGGTGCTCAGTTGTCATTGAATTTTTTTTTTGTTTATTATTGTTTTTGATTTGGGTTTGAGTGGTAGAACAGGTGTTACCTGAACTCCGCCTAAATTCAGGCTTTAATGTATTTTATTTTACTTTAGCATGTACTTATCATTTTCTTTACCTATATATATGTATAATATTTTTTTCTTTTTAAGTTTGTACTTGATGAAGCCTGAATAAAGTTATTATTATTATTATTATAATGTTATGGGTTCCTACTTTTAATAGAAAAAAGGCCAAAGTCCTAAAGTGGTGGATTCTCAAGATAATCTGTTTTTAAAATGGCCAATATCCATACCACCTAGATAGAAAAAGGGCCAATGTTGGACGTTGGCCCTTAATGTACTGGCCAATGTCCACCACCGCGGACATTGGCCCTTATTAAGGAGATTGGTCCTTATTAAAGCAATACCTAACCTCAAATTCTCGTGTAATCTGATGTTTACAAAAACAGACAGTAGTGGTTAAAATATTAGAAAAGTGTAAGCAAATTGCTGAAACTGGTAAGTTTTATTATATTAATACCTGCACGTGGAAATTTTTTACATTAGGTATATCATAACTTTAGAAAACGAAGTTAACGTAGGGATTGCTTCAACAAGCTTCGATAATACATCAATCGAGGATAATAATTTAATATCTACGTTTGATCCATACACAGAGGTGGATAACAGCAGGAAAATTAATTGCATCACAACTACTGTTAATGTAAATTTATTCAAAACCAATATAAGCTTTTTAATATAATTTCACAATCATTATTTTTTAGACCAAAGAAACTCAAAATCAGAATGGTAATATAGGCAATAATACTGAAAACAAGAAGGAGCATCGCACAGTTGAAATCCAAAAAGGTAAGAGGGGAAGACAAAAAATTTCTGAAGAAGAAAGAACCAGAAAAAGAGTGAGGAGAGAAAGTTCCTGGAAAGAAAACGTTCGGAAAAAACTGAAGGAAAAAGGCAAAGAGTATACATCTAAAAAAGGAGTTTTAAAGAAAGCAAAAGAATTGAAGACACCCTGCGACTGCCGCATGAAATGTAATACCAAAAGAAGCCAAGCGCAAAGAAAATCACTGTTTGAAAATTTTTACCTTTTATCATGAGATGCTCAAGATCAATATATTGCAGAAACTATAAAAGAATCTGAAAAACAAAGAGAAAGAGCCCAAAGACGAAAGGAAAGTGAAGAAGTGCATAAAGAAAGTCGAAGAAACTTTACAAGAATATATTATCTTTCAAATGAAGACCGGCAAAGCGTTGAAGTTTGCCAAAAAATTTACCTTAATACTTTTGATTTAACACTGAAAAAGGTAAGAGTTATAACAGAGAAAAAAAGGAGGTCCGAGTCGAACATTTGTCCAACAGATGGTCGTGGAATGCACTCAAACCATTACAAAATTGCCGAAGAAAGAAAAGATCATATCAGGCAGCATATCAAAATGTTCCCAACGTACACTAGTCATTATTCTCGTGAACGGACATCAAAAAGGTATCTCAGTGCCGATCTTTCTATTACTCTGATGTACCAACTCTATGTGAAACACTGTGCTCAAAACAATATTATGCCTGAAAAGGAATCACTGTATCGAAAAATTTTCAATGAGGAATTCAATTTTTCCTTTCATACCCCTGCGAATGACACTTGCGCTAAATGCGATCAATTTAATTTGAGTTTAAAGGCACTGCAGGATAAACAACTGACCAAAGAGGAGGAAGATACTAAAACGAAACTGATACAAGAAAAGGAAATACACTTAAACTTGGCTGAGGCAGATTATAAAGAAAAATCGCTAGATAAAGAAAGAAGTAAGAAAAATGAATCTTTTATTGTGGCCTCATTTGACCTCGAAAAATGTTTGCCAACGCCATACTTTAGAAATGGCGTATCATTTTACAAAAGACAACTATGGACGTTCAATTTAACAGTTTTTCAAACAAATACTTCGGGACATTCCGGAATATGCTTTCTTTGGGATGAGATAATAGCAGGTCGTGGTGGTCAAGAAATAGCGTCCTGCATAAGGTCCTTTATATTGTCGTTACCCGAAAAAGTTAAATCACTTCATTTGTACAGCGACTCTTGTACAGGCCAAAACAGAAACATTTATATGTGCACAATGATATGTTTAGTATTAAACGAGCTAAAACAACAAAACAGAAATCTGCAGGAAATACACCACAAATTCATGGAACCCGGTCATTCGCATATGGAAGCTGACACAATTCATGCAGCTATTGAATCGGCCAAAAAGAAAACCACCTCTGAAATAGAAGTACCTCATGATTGGAACAATTTTATACGAAGTGTACGGAGAAATCCGCCTTTACAAGTTGTTGAAATGCTACAAAGTAAGTTTCTCAATTTCAATAGCTTATTGCACAATGAATTAGTTCACCGCAAAAA
>NW_019280739.1:150684-185638 GCF_000648695.1 Onthophagus taurus | reverse complement strand
TGCGATACATCATTGGAAAGCTAAAAATATGCTCTTTTCTTTAACATCATAATCAAGTATAGTTTGTATTTAAAAAAACACAACTTTGTGTTATATCTCAAAAATCATCAAGTATATTTAAAACTTTTCAACGGCAATATATTCTACTTAAAAAAGTGTCTTAAGAACGCATTAACCCCATTTCTCTAATTTCAAAAATAAACGAAATATGAGCATTTTTTGAAATCACTAAAATTTGACTTGTTGGCTATAACTTAAAAACAAAAGAAGATAGAGATTTGGTCTTTACGGGATTGGATTAGTCTCGCAAAAAGAGACCGGAACATGGTACCTACTTTTTTTGTATCTCTTATAGTTTCTGAGATAGCCTATAATAACACCCAAATTTGCCCACCCTGTACAATCGGTTTGTATGCAACGGAATGCAGGTATAAAATCAAAAACGCAAAAACAAATCGATACAAGTGAGAATGAACAAGAAGACGAAGAAGTTCATCCACTCAACGAAATCGTAGCAATCAATTCTTTACATACATCTAAAATGTTATTACCAATAAACGAACAAACTAAAGGAAATGCGATATGGAACTGGATACAGGCGCAGCTGTTTCTACAATTTCACTGCAGCAGTTCAAAACGATTTGCCCCAATACACCCATACATCCTACAAATGTAAAATTACGTACATATACAGGGGAAATCATTCATCCTACTGGTACAGCAATGGTAAACATAAGCTACAATAACCAAAATACAGAAGGCACAATATATTCTTTACCTCTACAAGTTGATGCATTCTTTGGAAGAGATTGGTTACGAAAAATAAAAATAAATTGGCCAGATATTAATATACAAACAAATACAGAATTATATACATTTTTGAATACCTATGGTGATGTATTGTCTGATGAGTTAGGAGAAATTCTAAATACAGTTACAAACTGATTGACCAAAATACTCAACCAATTTTTTGCAAACCAAGACCACTACCGTACGTTTTACAACCGAAGGTGGAAGAAGAGTTGGAGAGATTGGAGAGAGAAGGAATCATCGAGAAGACAATTAATTCATCATGGGGTACACCAATAGTACCAATTTCAAGAAAAGACGGAAGAATCAGATTATGCGCGGCTTATAACATTACAATTAATAAATATTTACAAGACGATCGATATCCAATACCAAGAATAGAAGATGTTTTCAACAGAATGAGGGGTGGCAAGTATTTTTGTATACTGGACGTGAGCAATGCATACCTCCTTGAAGAAGGCACATCTTCTAACAAAGTTAAGAGGAAATAAAGAGTAAATACAAATTGCATACAAAAGTGTGAATTTTTTAAATAATGTGTTTTTTGCAAAAAAGGAATAACATTTTTTATGAAAAGAAAAATGGCAACAGTTGTGTCATTTTGGAAACGTTTCTAGTTCTAGGTCTACTGTTAGTTCTAGTGACAGTGTAAGTGTAAAACTAGAACTAACACTAGACCTAGAACCAAAAACATTCGGATTTAGCCATGCGTCTCTTAAGAGGGAAAATCAGAGTTATCATAAAGACGTTATCTTTTCCAAGCAAAACTTTTCCTTTGCAAAACTACCTAATGCCTGTACTATTACGCTATATTGCATTTTATGTGGGACAGTGCAAGTGCATAGTAGTTTCGTAACTATGGTAACTCTACATTCATGTATGTATGTAATGTATGTAAGGAAACGGGAGTGCATGCGTTCTCGCACACCGCACTTAGGCCCCATTGGATCCCTTGTTTTCACGTCAACCAGCCTAGGGTATTACCGAAGGCCAGGATATTCCTCAGAGGTAAGTTCCTGATATCATCTGTGGTCGGCCATGCCTCTCGTTTGTTACCCGTAGAGCCGGAGTGCCCCTTGATCCATTGGATAGTGACACGATTGTGTTTCGTGGCTTCTTCCAGTGCTAGATGGCAGTCCATTATTAGTGCAGACGTTATCTTAACGCTGCTTAACGCTAAAACAGATTGCCTACTGTCTGTATAAACAGTATAGCACTTACCGTGTTCGTTGGAGTCAACAATATAGTCAGCAGCAAGTTTGATAGCGGTCAGTTCCACTTGTATGACGGAGGTACCTTTACTTAGAGGTTCTGAGAGGCGTATTCGAGGATGATGGGAAAAGATCCCCGCTCCCGCCCCGTTCCGTTTTTTTGAACCATCAGTGTAGATTTTTAAGGTCTTATTCGCATCTACTACTGTGGGACTGATGTAGGTGAGGTAATTTCTTGAGAAAACGTATTTTGCTGACAAGCAGTCCGTCTTGCACTCAAGTGAGGGTGAGTCCAGTACAGCCCCCCTCCAGAGCGTCGAACTGCCGCCAGTGTCCTCATCCTTCATGATTCCTACCGATTGTAGTCTTTTCATGGTTACGAGCGTCATCTTCTGAATATGTAGATTAAGTGGTGGCAGGTTAAGCATGACTTCCATGGCCGCGGTGGGAGTAGATCGCAGCGCACCTGTAACAAAAAGACACGCGAGTCTCTGTATCCTATTTAGCGCGGTGGTGGCGATGGACTTAGAAGTTCTGTTAAAGTAAGTTCTGTGTAAGTTAGCATTGGTCGGATTACCGCCGTGTAAATCCATAGAGCTATCTTGGGGGACAACCCCCACGTCCTCCCGACAACCCTACGGCACTGGCCGTAAGCGACGCATGCTTTTTTTACTCTATTATCTATTTGGGATTTCCACGTTAACTTGCTATCTAAAATTAAGCCCAAGTACTTAACCTCTGTAGACAGTGTAAGTGGAGTGTTAGCGAGCATTGGCAGTTTGGGGTTGCCTATGTTGCGCATGCGTGTAAAAATAACCATCTCTGTCTTCTTGGGGTTAACGGAGAGGGATTGTTTAATACACCAGTTCTCAGTTATATTGAGTGCTTCCTGCATGCTCTCAAGGAGTACCTTGACGTACTTCCCTCGAAAGAGGATTGCCAGGTCATCTGCGTAGCTAACGGTTTTAAAGCCAGCTAGTTTGAGGCGTTTCATCAGGCTATCCAGGGTGAGATTCCACAGAAGTGTGGTAACAGCCCTTTGTAGGGTGGCGTGGCTAGCCCTTAATTTAACGATTCTATGCCTTAGAGTGCTCTCGATCCAACCACATAGGGTTGGAGGAACGTTATGCTCTAACAAGGCCTCGTTTATTCCGGAGAAGGTGGTTTTGTCAAAAGCGCCTTCCACGTC
This sequence comes from Onthophagus taurus, assembly GCF_000648695.1. NCBI lineage: Eukaryota > Metazoa > Arthropoda > Insecta > Coleoptera > Scarabaeidae > Onthophagus > Onthophagus taurus. The sequence continues at coordinate 182,428 of NW_019280739.1, read as the reverse complement.
AATGAAGACAACCAGGGCGGACTCTTTGTGGTACATTCATATATTGCGAGTTATATGAAATTGCGTATTTGTCTAATTATCTTGGCAGGAAGCCAACGAGTTGTGCTAAGCTAACGAGTCGAGCTACTCAAACTGTTTTCGGTCTTTCTGGAATTTTCTTGTTTTTGACCATATCCTTTATCTTTTAATAATCAACATCGTGAGATCATTGGATCACTCTGGATAATCTGTCAGAATGTTTTTTTAACACCAATTTTCTATGACTGAGTTCTCAATGTCGTAGTTATCGCACATAAATAGCACAATACGAGTTACTCACTTAGATCTTACTTGCAAGATAGAACTCAGAGAGTAAAAATAAATTTTAGTTACAGCTCACATGGAAAACTATCCTGTGATGAGCCCCAAGGTACAGTTCTGGGGCCACTCTTGTTCTTAATTTATATTGATGATCTTTGAAAGTTGGATTAAATTGTAAAATGATATCTTACGCACACCTCTTGTTTAAAAACCCAATATGGTGAGATCTTTTATTTTTACCCAGAGACGATATATTCTTCAACTTTGAGAAAACTAGTTTCATCACTTTCTCCATACACACTGATTCTCAACCTACAGTCAACGACTTCTGTCAACAAATTGATTATGATTGTCCTAAAATTATTAGAGTTAAGATAAATATCCATGTTGCAAGTAAAATTTGAATATAGAATTAAATAAAACAAAATATCTTAACTTTGCACTTGCATAAATATTTTAATCGGGACCGGTTTCGAATCTATCTTAGATAGATTAATTGCAATATTTTTACTTCTATATAGTTTTCGGCTGAGGATGGAGTTGTAAACTTCGAAACCGGTCCCGATTAAAATATTTATGCAAGTGCAAAGCTAACATATTTTGTTTTATTTAATTCTATAAAATTATTAGTTCTGTGAAATATCTCGGCGTTGTGGTGGATCAGTATTTCAGGTGGGATGTCCATATTAGCAATACGTGAAAAAAAAATTAATATCAATAATGTTCTTGATAAAAAAGCTGTCACCTCATGTGTCAAGCGCTTTCATGAGGAAATATTACTTTGCGATGGTTGAGGCAAATTTGAGATACGACATTATTGCTTCGGGATATTTACTTAGAAAAGTTACGCACAATTCAAAGGTTGATTTTAAAAACTTTACTTAATGTGGATATAAGATTCTAAACTCATCAATTACACAGGCTGACAAATTTTTAAACCAAAGACTAGACTATGGGCTATACATATCAAAAGTGTAAGTTTATATGAAACATTTGAATGTCTTCAGGTAAAGTGCCATTTCCGGTTAGTGGATTTGGTCCAAAAGTTGTTTAAGAGCTTTCGATTTTGGTTTAATAGCTATATACCAACGGTAACTGATTGCGTTTTTAAGTTATCGTGTTTACACACATTATTACATACGAATGTACGTACATAAATACGCACAAGCATTTTCTGGGAATGGTCAATATCAGGACTCAGGGGACCTCAAAACGTGTATATCCATCAAAATGTCGAGGTCGAATCTTTGCACGATTACAATACTTTGTCTCATATACTTCGTATATAGTGCGAGAAAGTAAAAATTAATTTACAATATTTTTCTTTGGTATACTTTATATAACAATGAAACTTCATAACTTTCACTTATTCTCGAATATTTTTAAATTAATTTATTTTTTATTGTATTTAATTTTGTATTTTTAAAACTTCTTTTCTATTTATAACAGTTTAGATGTTATTTTAGTTTCTTATGATAACTATCGCGCATCAATTCAAACGATCACTTAACACTCTTACGCTTATATTGAGCAGCGTTATCGTTTCTTTTCAAAGACCAGCAGTAGTCAGAAATCATTCTTTCATCCCATCTACCTTGATAGTGTCGCTCTTTTTCTTTCAAATCCTGATGGAATCGTTCACCTATTTCTTTGCTGAAGGCTCCTACATTTTCCTGAAAGTAATCTAAATGGGAAAATAGGAAATGTAGCTTCAAACTCATTAAACAGCCTAATTTTTTAAAGTTTAATAACATTGTCGATACAATGTTTTCATATTGTGGGTCCCGATGGTTGCCCAAGAAATTTTGTACAACTTCTTAACTTAACCAAGCATTTTTGCGTTATCTGTTATTGTTCTTATAAAATCGTCATCTTTCATTAAGTTTCTTATATCAGGCCCCATGAAAATACCTTCCTTAACTTTAGCATTACTTAAATTTTGAAATGCAGACTTAAGGTATTTAAAACAGTTTCCATCAGTATTTAAGGCTTTTACGAATTGTTTGATCAAGCCTAATTTGATATGGAGTGGAGGTAACAAAATACGCTTTGTGTCAACAAGACTCTTGTAAACAACATTGGTGGAACCAACTTTCCAATCAAATCTTTCAGGCCACTTTTTTTTAATCCAATGTTGTTCTCGGGCCCGACTGTCCCAAATGCAGAGAAAGCAAGGATTTTTTTGTATTTCCTGATTGTAAACCAACCAAAATATTGATCATTTTAAAGTAGTCACCACATATAAACCAGTTGTGGATGTTGTAATTGATTTTTTCGAGTACAAATTGAAAGTCTTCGTATGATTCTTTTTGCCTGGTGGAATGACCAATTATTCAGTTATGGAGCAACACTGCTTTAAGGCGTTCTTTAGAAGAATCTATAAAGAGAAGCCAGTCATCGGACTTATACACATCTACTTGATATGTATTGATAAGTTCTTCTATATCATTACAATAAACTAAGAAATTTTCACTAGAAAAATATTTCAGAAATTCCTCATCTCTTCTTCTGTACGCTGTAATTTTTGTTCCGGGTAACAACATGTTCCTCTCTTTAAGTCTTGAAGTCAATAATTCAGCTGAATCTTTAGAAAGAATAAGATCGCGAATAAGATCATCTAATGAATCTTGATCAAAAAGTTCAGGGTCTTTGGCACTAACAGAATCCTCATAATCACTGTTCTTTTCACTTTCAACAGAACTCATTTTTTCCAAACAACATTCATGTTTATTAGGTGGTACTTTGTCTAATCTCGCTATTTTTCCTTTCTTGGCTGGTGTTACGCTTTGTACGTTAGAATATAATATGTTTCCTTTATTTTTTTTATTACAACCTGTTATTCACAGGCACAGAAGTAACAGTCTTCATTGTGATCCTTAGGCACGTACCACATGGTTGGTGTAATGATAACTTCCTTTTTCATATCGTTCCAATTAATCAGAGTTAATCTACAAGTAGTACAAATAGACGGTTTAACTAAATTTCTCATAGGTATGTTCTAACATTCTACAAATTTTTTTAATCCATTCATTAATGGTTCTGCGATAAGGACGTGTTTCGAAGTTTCCGCAAAAAAGTCACTAAGGAATAAGCTTTCCGCCTCATATTTTTTTATATTAATATTAAACCGTTTTAATTTTTTTTGTAGAAAATCCAATATGGTTGTGATTTTCATCTTATAAAACGCTATAGAGCTTAAATAAAAAATAATATGTAAATTGTCTCTTTTTGAATGAATAAATCTCGTAAACAATCATTTTATTTTTGTAAATACTGCTATAGTTTTCCCATTAAAACTACAACTTTGCTAACAAACCAAATAAATTCATAAAAATTAACTGGATTTTGAATGTCCAGATAACAATGAAACATTTTTTTGAACTAGTGTTTGGAATTTAGACATTATTCGCGTAGGAGCATTATTGGAACGCGGAGTGTTGTGGAGAGGACTTGTGGAAAATCTTAACGACATGATGAATGAAACTGGTAATTTCTTGTGACTTGATTTCTTATCAAATTGTTACTTAAAGACAAAAATTTAAAAAAAGCCTTTTAAACTTATCCATGATACATTTTCTTTTTTTGTAAAATAATCTGATTAAGATAATATTTGTATTTCTACCTGCCCCAGCTGATAAATGCTTTTGTAAATATTTCTCTAAGATGCTTACTTCCTGTGGGCGAAAATATCCCAAGATATATCGTCATGTTTAAAATTATCAAAGCGATTTGAACCATTCAAAGCCTTAGTTACAAATCTTTATAAACCGATTTTTAAACATGACCTCTCTTTAAAATGTAAATACAATTATTGTATACTCAATTTACTATAGCATGTATTGTATAAATGCCTAAGCGGATGAGGAAAAGGCTATTAAAGGGGGCAATTGAGCAGAGACGCTCATACAATCGACTTCTAAACACGCGACCTGCTCTTACTTACACTATACTTCAACAATAAACGTTTCACCGGGTGTTTATCTACTTAAACAAACAATGTTACGTTTACCTACCGTTTCTATTCTACTATAGTCTTTAAAAATTATTGTTTTTTTATAATTTTTTGTCGAATCATTTTTATACTACCAATTAACAACGTATTCTTTACATTTATTGACGTCAATTGTTTGATAAGTTTCAGATAAGTTTCATTTCGTTTTATTTCAACGCGAAAATACTTTTTGATTATCTTTTCACTGTTCATTGTGTTAGATATTTACAATAACTTTCGTTGATCTTTAGAACTATAAAAATATTAAAGCAATAAAAGTTAGATAAAGATTTTTTTGATTTTTTCATTAACAATTAATGATAAAATTTAATCTTTTATGAAAATAATAAAATTTATTTATCCTTAATACCTGTTAGTTATGCAACATTACTTGCATCTTTTAAGTTTTATACAAAATTATTATGCAACCCAAATTACAAAACAAATTGTCAAACATCAATGAGATTTTTATAGGTTAGTTTTCCTAACCTCACTTAACCTAACAAAAATTCTTTAAAAAAATGTCATTATTAACAAAAAGTAAGTTAAATTAAATAATTTAACCTTAATTACACCTTAATTATCTATTATATTCTTATAAAGGCGCATTCGAGATCATTTTTCCCAGTATTTTCTCAAAAACAATCACACCGTCAATTTTTGTCACTCAAACTAGGAATTATGCAGCTAGAAAGGGTTACAGGGAGCAAAAGGCTAAGTCAAAAGTAAAAGTTGAGGTGACAAAATCAAAGTTTCAAGTTAAAAAGAAGGAAAAGTAAGTTATCCTTAAAAATGTTAAATAAATTGATATAAAATTTTTTTTGTTATAAATAAGTTTACCACAAAAAGGTTCAACACGCAAATTTGACGATTCATGGAAAAAGTTAGCCTCAGATAATGTTTACCCTCAAAAATATTATCAATGGCCTGTTTATAATTTCGAAGATGCAATTAAAGCCCATCGTGAAACTCATCACCCCCAATTATACAACCAACCAAATGCTTATGTTCATGTTACTGTTGATTTGAATATGGCTGGGGAGAAAAAGAACAAATTCTTAGAGAATTTTACAAGGGTAGCATTTGCTCCTCATAAATTTGAACATGGGGAAGAAAGAACAATTATTGCTTTCACCAAGTTACCAGAAACAATTCCCCAATTAAAAGAAGCCGGTGCTTTACATGCTGGTGGTGTTGAGTTAATTAAACAAATTCAAAATGGTGCAATTAACATACAAGATTTTCAATACGTCATCGCCCATCCAAATATTTTACCAGAACTAACTGTTTTGAGGGGGTTAATGAAGAAAAAATTCCCTCAAACTAGAAGTGGAAATTTAGAGGTTGATTTAGTAAACACCACTTTAAAATTTTATCATGGGATTAATTACACTGGAGTTAAAGATGAGTATGAGAAGGATTTTGGTACAATTGATACAAGAATTGGAACGGTAAAAATTATTGATATCTTTACATTTGATTTATTAAAATAATATGGTTGTAGCTGAACATGGAACCTTCTGAATTAGAAGAGAATTTTTCTTATTTTATTAATGATGTGTATCAACAAAGGCCTAAAAGAGCTGGTGGGTTTATAATGAGAACTGTATTATGGAGTCCTCCATCTGGGGAAAAATTTAAAATCGATTATAATCTTTATCTTAAATCAACTGAGGAGACCAATAAAAGTAATGATGAGGTTGATGTGAATGAAGGTGAAGAGGTTGTTGAGGAGAAAGAACGTGTTGTTGCTGGTTAAAATAGTTTTTAAGAAAATTAAATAGAGAAATAAATAAAAATGCCAAATTATTTTGAATTTGTTTATTAAGTGTCAAAGCCCATATTCATCTTATGATAAATGGGCATACTAGGACTTCTTCTTTAGCCCTTGAGTACATGATTAAGCGACTTATTAAGTATCTAGTAGTAGAATTTTTAACAAACTTTGCAAACAGTCAAAATAAGACTTCTCAGTATAGATAGGCTCAAACTGTTGAAAATTGTATGGTGCGATTATACAGGATGTTTCTGTAAGTCGTGGCATAAATTTAACCACAAATACTAGAGTCAAAATGATGATTCATGTAAAAATTTTTGAAGAAAATATTCTAAAGTTTGATTTTTATTTTATATAGAATTTAAGTCTAACTAATTTTGGTCCTTGGCCATCTTCAGACACTCTACAAATAGATTAACATCTCTCATCTTATCCATTTTACAAACGAATTTCGTAATATTTCTTTTTCTTTTGTTAAAAAAGATCACATATCAAAGTCGAAATCAGATTATTAGTTACTAATTTACAAAATTAAAGTTTAAAAAGTTGTAAAATGAAATTAAGGACAAAGTTATATGATAACTAACTTCAGGTTTAAAATATCAACCTCAATATTGACATCATTGAGGTCTTATATATAATCTAGAGAGCGTATGTGGTGGTGGTGGGGGTAATCAGAAAGTCAGACATGTTGGATGTGCCGACCTGACTATAGTTTCAAGTCTCTATTGTACCTACAATTATAACCTCACAATTCTCATAAACATATTGTTATTTTTATTAAAATTTGATTTTTGTTGAAAGTTTTCGAATTCTTTTCGTTTTGACATATGTTTTTTATAATTTGCTAAGTTGGACGATTATTTACAACAGTCCATAAAATGTTTCTGGTTAGTTGACTTGGAATTAACAATTGAAGACCTCGGTATAAGAAGGGGACAACTCCTTCTGCTCCTTCTCTTGATAAATGAAGCTACTCCCTTCTTGCACCGAGGTCTTCAATTGAAGTTCAAGTAAAGTTTATTATTAAGGACTGTTCCTTAAATATTTTCTTCTTAGTTTGTTAATTATAAGAGTCATGGCTAAAAATTATTAAGTTCTTTTAAAATATCATATAATTAATAATTATTTATCAATAAATATTAATGTTTTGTTTTGGTTATTATTTTCTGTCTTTCCAGTTTATAAATAATGTAAATTCTTGCATAAGTATATATAAGAATTTCGAATTTCCTGCTAAGTTGGTACATCTATATAAGACCTCAATGATTAACATATTTGTAGTCTTCATTAAAAATCTTTTAAAATGAGTACAAACACGACATATTTATCTTCAATATTAATGTCAACGTCAATTTTGACATATTTGTAATCGTCGTGAAAAATCCTTTAAAATGAGTCCAAACATGATACGTTTAATTCCAATATTACTCGAGATATAAGTAACTTCCGGTTAGGAATGTCAATGTCATTTTGACATATTAATTTTTATAAAATGTCTTAATATTTGTCACAAAAACAAAAATATAATAAAAAAAAAAATAAGGCTGGTAGTAATATTTAAAAATTAAATTGCAACTATCTTCATTGTTGCTAACTTCGGGTTTAATGTTTTTTATTCCAACTTTTTTGTTTTTTGAGATAAGTGCGGATAAAGGTTTTTTAATGAAGATGATAAATATGTCAAAATTGACATTGACGTTTCAAACCGGAAGTGACTGTATCTCCATTAATATTAAAGTTAAATAGGTCGAGTTTGGACTCATTTTAAAGGATTTTTTATGAAGTTGACAAATATGTCAAAATTAAAAGTTAAAAGTTCGAACTTTTGAATTTTTTGAGATAAATGCGTCATGTTTGGGCTCACTTTAATGGTTATTTTATGAAGATTACGAATATAATGATAAAATTAAAGTTGACATTTTTCAGTTTTTTTCACGACTAAACCCGAATGTTTCTAGTTCTCGTTCTAGTTTTAGTTCAATAAAAATATAGTAGTATAACATACAGTAAACTTCTAGATACCGAACACCGATGTAACGAAATTATCATTATTGCCAACCAAAATTTTGCCACAAATGTCTTAAACACATTTTATATGGCACTTTTTTCATTATAATGAACTACGAACAATTATTTCATCCGTAGAATATAATTTCAATGCAAACTATTATCGTAATTGAAATTTAAAAATTTTTCTTGTCTACTCAGTCTAAACCATATTCCAGCTAGTTTTTAGTGTTTAGCTTTGGAAGTAGACGAGTTACGACTTACTTGCTTCGCAAACGTTTCGGGTTGAAGCCAAGATGTATCAAGATGTTTTTAATATTAATGAGACTGGTATTTCTTTTAATCTAATGCCAAACTGTACTTTGGATTTTAAATTCAAAAAATGTTATGTGGGCACTAAAAGCAAAGAAAGAATAACAGCAGTTTTTAAATTAAAACTATGGATAGTAGGAAAATCAAAAAATCCAAGATGTTTAATTAAATTCGATCGTCCCCATTTGCTATGTCATTATACTGCTCAGAAAAATGCCTGGGTAACTTATGTAGTATTTCGAGAATGGTTTCTTCGTTTTTAACGCAACATGGCAGCTCTAGACAGAAAAGTGTTGTTAACAATGGACAATTGTCCAGCACATAACGTTATGGGAATTGATTTGCGCAATGTTAACGTCGTTTATTTTCCAGCTAACACAACAAATGCACTGCAATCTTTTGATCAAGGAATAATTGCGGTTATGAAGAAACGATTTGTCGATTGATGTAATTTACCACGATGATCTTTTTATACGTTAGGTAGCACAATGTTCAACGCAGATAACATATTCGTCTTGGTATCAAAGTCTGGTTAACTGACTTCTGCTCATATGAAAAATTTGCTACAAAATGTCTATTTCCCAAACACTGGACCCAAATCATTACTATTATTGGATTGTTGGAGTGGCCACTGCCTTGAAATTATTAGTGAAGTAAGTCCATCGGATGTTAAGTTTAAACATATGTCTATACCTATGTATTTGGTTTTAAAATATGGAAAAATTTCATTAGAAGATTTTCTGATCATGTTATTCTCTACCAATACGATGTCAATATGCATCAGCGCGATAATATTTTAAAATTGTAATCCCTAACGCATAACCAGTTGTCTTCCCCACGATTTATTAATGTTTTTAAATACGCGTGGTTTGCATCTGGATATACAGAGGAGAGACCAGAACAGTTTGAAAATCCCGTGGAGGTTTGCTTTTTTTAAAAACTTATAAAATATACATATAGTTTAATTGATAATGAATCATTAATGTTGAATTTGATTTATTTATGGTTTTATTGGGAAGACATTTATAAAAAAAGTCCATATTCGTCCATATTAAACACTTCATCAGGCTGATAATCTTTCAATATTGCCAGCCATTTGGGTTACCATTGATCACAAACCGTTTCTGATCGTGAAATTGCTTGAAAATCGTCAAGGCCCAAAATTTTTGCATATTCAATTGCTTTTTCTTTAATAAATGGTCCTGAGATCGGCACCTTTTGGCTTCGCATCATTGTTACCCACTTTAGCACTGCTTCGTCTATAGAATTAAACTTACACTATTTTAACTTTTTTCTTTCTTCTTTCCCAGCTTTTCCACTTCTTAAAACTGTTCCCCGATTTTTTATAATTGTCATTTTTCTGCATGCCAAGGTCGACATCCTTTGAAATGTTAATTTTGTCAGAGACACTTTCGCTTAGACATCGCTAAAATGAAATTACAGTAAAAGTTCTATCTCTACTAACCGCTGTCCCGCCGATCAGGTGCCTATGCAGAAACATAAAAGTACGTTTATACAGATTTGCTGTTATAGGCCCCATACACCTGCAAACAAATTGTATAGTGTATGGTGTTGGTTGATGCGTTGCGCAACTGGTTGCAGAAATTCAAACTTGTTTGAAATTAGTTGCGCAATAACGACAGTTTCATTGTACCACATAAAATGTAACAGCTTAACAGTACTGGCATTGGATAGTTTTGCAAAGGAAAGGTTATGTTTGAAAAAAGGTGACATCCTTATAACAACCCTGAGCTTTCGGTCGTCTTAAGATACGCAGGGCTAAACCCGAATGATTCTAGGTCTAGTGTTAACTTTACATTTTGTTCAATAAAAATATACCAGAATCTAACGGTAAATAACAATTAAAACTAGAATTAATACTAGATCTAGAAACATTAATGTTTAGCTGTTCGTCTCTCAAGACGGCTAAGTCCAAATGATTCTAGTTCTAGGTCTTGTGTTAGTTCTAGTGATAGTCCTACTGTAAAACTAGAACTAACACTAGACCTAGAACTAGAAAGTATCGGGTTTTGACCTATCCTAACATTCTTTCACGCTATGATTAGGGTTTCAAAACAAAACTGACCTATCCTAACATTCTTCACTCTTTAATTAGGGTTTTTTCACGGTTTAATTGGAATCAGAAGAAAACTACCTGTCTTAACATATCGTCGCGCTATAATTAACAACAATCTAGCGCTGAATAACATAAAAATTGTCTAAATGTATAATGAGTAGTTTATAGCAAGTCCAAGTTGTTCAGAACTACTGAAAACTGCACCAACATTGTCCAAAATTGTTCAAAATGTTTGGACATAGGTTCATAGCCATTTCATGTTGCTCAAAATGACTGAAAACTAGTTAAAATGTATAAGCACTAGTTTATAGCAAGTCCAGGTTGCTCAGAACAAATAAAACCTGCACCAACATTGTTCAAAATTGGTTCATAGCCATTCCATGTTGTCCAAAATTATTGAAAACTGATTGAGCATTGTGTAATACTTGTCTAAATGATTAATAACTAATCTAGGTTGCTCAAAAGAGCTATACTCGAATTTTTCTAATTTTTGGTGGTTCTAATGATCTAAAAGTAGCACTGAACAACAATTAAAACTAAAACTAGACGTAGAACTAGAATCATTCGGATTTAGCCGTCTTAAAAGACGTACGGCTAAATCCGATTGTTTCTAGTTCTAGGTCTAGTGTTAGTCTTGTATTATATTTTGTTATTCAGGACTAGATTATTGTATATTTTTATTGAGCTGTAACGGACACTGCTTTCCCCGTGTAATGTTTAAACTCTTCTTTTCATTCTCTGTATAATTACTTTATGGGTTTGGACTGTAATTTAATTAAAATCGCTTATTTAGTTATTTATATTAATCCGATATATCGAGGTTTTACTGTAATGTCAAATTATATTGACATAGACAAAGTAAGTAGGTACGCCTTGGTTTCTAGGGAAATATATTTTAGTATATTGCATCTTAAGTGAAATTCACTGTATAAGTGATGTTACCATGACCAATAATTCACCAAAAGTAGTGGGATGCATTCGTAAATAATTTTTATAGTCTAATGGTGAACTCAACTTAAGTTCTTTGAGAAGATTTGCGTGGTCACCACTCTCATCCATACTCTTTGCTGCGTTTTTGTTTTTCTAACACCATCTTCCGATGAAACAGTAATTATTATAGCTAAACAATCTGCTTTTTCAGATGGCACGTTTCTATGCGTACACAAGACAAGCAACTGAAGTTTGTATAATATTGTGTATAATGTATGGGTATGAAGAAATTCCTAAGGGTCTTTAAAAAAAAATTTGCTATGTAGAAGTTCGTTATGTAGAGGTCCTACTGTATGTGAAGACTTCGGAAAAGAAATAGAGGTAATATTTAAAGACAATATAAACCATAACAAAGAGTTCTGGATTATAGTTAAACATCCAAGGAAAAAGTATGGCAAATCAGCATTGGAAATATCGGGATAGAGAAAAGCAAAATACTGGACATCTGGAGCAAGCATTACCAAGGTAAGCTCAACACAAGAACCTCTGGAAATGGAGAGAGAACAAGCAATAACAGTGGAAGAAGTAAGGGAAGCGATACATAGCAAGAAAATGAGAAAGGCAGAAGTGACAAAATCAGCACCGAGATGGTCAAACACGAAGGGAAAGAAATGGGGGAATAGATCCAGAGAATATGGCAGCAAGCGTAGGATGGAAAAGGCATTCCTAGAGATTGGGAGGAAAATATCAAACCACTGCACGAGAAGGGAAACACAAAATATTGTAATATTTATACGGCCATCTGCTGGAAGTGAATGTGGGGAAGACAAGGATGATGAAGTTTTGTAAGGGTGGGAGAAAAAGAACAGAAAACTGGAGATGGGAGGAGAAAAGAGATCGAGGAGGTTAGGGAGTATACTTACTTGGGGTATGTGTTCAGGGAGGACAACAGGGAGGGGTCGCATGTGATAGCTATGGCAAAAAAGGCGAATAAGGTGATGGGACAAGTATGGGGTTGGGGGAAGAAAGTCTTTGGAAGGAATGTGGCAGCGAGGAAGATTATGTTTGAAGGTCTGGTTAGCAGTGTGATGATGTATGGGGCGGAGGTATGGGGATGGAGAGAGCAGGCAATGCTGGAGGACGTGCAAGCTAGATACTGGACATGGGTGCTTGGGTTGGTGAGAGAAACGCCGGGGTATATAGCGAGTGAAGAGGTAAAGGTGGATAAGGTCAGAGTGGAGGCGGGCAGGAGAGCAGTGAAATATGAAGAACGAATAGAAGGGAGGCCAAACTGCGGGATCTTGGGGGAGTGTTGGAGGGAAATTAGAGAGGGAAAGATCAGATATGGGAAAGGAGACAGAGACAACTATTATAGACGAGCGGGCTACTCGGTAACTGAGATAAATAGTAGACGAAGGGTATGTTGAATGGGTGCAGTGAGTTGAGGGAGGAGGAGTTGGACCGAGGTCAGATCTTAGGAGAGGGGGGAGAGGGGAAACGATTGATGAGAATCAATGGTTGTGGGGGTGAGGAGACAAAGGGATGGATGAGGGCATGATTAGGCCGAGGAGCCGAGGGTATGGAAATGGAGGAAGAGGGTAGAGGGTGAAAATAATATATTTATAAGATACAGGGTGATTCGGGAGAAAATGGAAAGATTTTAAGGACATGTCTAGGAAGCTAAAATAAGCAAAATAAGCCCATATGTTCAAATCCGATTTTCATTTGTTTGAGATATTTTGAACAATAATAATTTCAAAATTAAAGCAAAATTTATTACTAAACTAACAAACCAAAAAAACAAGTAGCATTAATTCACATTAAATTTTCGAAAACTCCACCACCCACTTCGATACACTTATTTGCGCGTTTATAAATGGACCTGGTAGCCAGTTTCAGTGAACGATGATTCGCTCTAATGAACGCCGCAGCATTAAGAATACGATCTAGTAGCGCATCCCTTGTGTCCACTTTCCTAGCATAAACTAAGGACTTCATCCATCCCCAAAGACAAAAATCTAGGGGAGTGAGGTCCGGTGATCTCGGTGGCCAAGGGTGCGGGCCTCCTCTGCCAATCCAGCGATCGCCGAAATGCGTATTTAGAAAATTCCTCACATTATTTGAATAATGAGGGGGTGCTCCATCATGTTGGAAGATCATACGTTGTCGAATATTCAAAGGTACATCGTCCAATATTTCCTCTAAATGGTCTTCCAAAAAATGTAAATAACCTTCCCCAGTAAGACGGCCATCCAACACAAAAGGACCAAACAACTGATCATTTAGAATGCCGCACCATACATTAATACTAAACCGATGTTGGAAATTGTGTTCTTGCGTGGCATGGGGATTTTCGTCCGACCATCGATGATTATTATGGTAATTGTTAATTCCATCTCGAGTAAATTGAGCTTCATCAGAAAATAATATGCATTTAAGTAATCTTCTGTTTTCACGAATCCATTGACAAAATTGTAGTCTTAATGGATAATCGCCTTCTTGGAGATTTTGTACTTTCTGCAAATGAAAAGCGTTTAAGCCTTGCCGCTTTAATGTTTTCCAAACCATTGTTTGTGGAATTTCAAATTGTATTGCCATGCGCCTTGTACTTATCCCTGGATTATTTTCTACAACATCCAGAATATTTTCTTCATGTTCCAAACTGAGCCCTTGCTGTTTTTCAGAAACAATGCTTGCACTTGGGAACATTCCACTTTCGCCAGCACGTGTAAAAACAGTTTGAAACACTTGCCTATTAGGAATTCTTCGATTCGGAAAACGACGTCGATACTCTTCTACTGAACGAACAGTATTACCATTACAAAAACCATAAACAAACACCATATCTGCATATTCTCTATGACTGAAAATGTGAGGCATTTTTATTATTTCGTAACAATTACAACTATCACTTTAATTAACATTTTGTTTCAAATTGTCATATAGGATAACGTTGTCAAACATAACTTGATTAACTTTTTAAAAAGAAAAACCTAATTATCTCGGAAACAAATGAAAATCGGATTTGAACATATGGGCTTATTTTGCTTATTTTAGCTTCCTAGACATGTCCTTAAAATCTTTCCATTTCCTCCCTAATCACCCTGTATATTAGAATGTATTAAGGGGAAAATTGTAAATATCAAAAACAATAAAATGCTTATATATACGGCCATCTGCCTGTAATCATGTATATATAAGATATACTGGAAGATAATCGAGGTAAGGATTAGACGTTATATAGATAAAGCCCTGCAGAAGGGATTAACAAGCGGCATACTGGAAAATAGGCAAATGCAAGATCATATATGGCATTCTCAACCTGAGTGCAGTGTTCATAGTATACCAAAGAAAACCATTTGGAAAATCATGAAAGTGACACAAATACCTCAGAAGTTGATCAAAGTCACAACAGCGTTGTACAATACAATAACAGGAATAGTCAGAATAAGAATTTAACATTGCACACGTCTATGGCACGAGCCTGGATGTGGGCCGAACATATGGTGAGAATGGAGTAAGGAAGAATTTAATATAATACATAAAAGATTCTAAATTCATAATGTTTTTATTTTATCTCTTATATTTATACATCCTTGTGATACACGTTACATATTTATATTTCTGGTAGCCGATTTTTCTGTTTAATTTGCCGATTTTTTATACATGCTCATGACGCGTAATTTTTTTTCTTCTGGTGCGGCTTTGTAAAAGAAAAAAATACGGAAAAATACCTCCACGGAATTCGACGGTTCAAAATATGGTAATATTTCGTCTCTTAATAAATTAACGCAATGTACAACATATACATAATATAAAGGGAAATGACTAGCACGTGTTATTATATAATTATTATATAATTTTATAATAATTTGTATATAATGATTTCAGATTAAAAAGGGAACATTTTCTAATTAATACGCACACAAAAAAAAATAATTAAATTAAAAAATCGATATTGAAAAAGATTTTTGAGACGCGGAAATTTTATTTTTTTTTTGTTTAATTTACTAATATTGTTTTAATTTTAATTTTCTTTTAATTAATGTACAAAATTAACCTACAATCGACGTTCTTTCGAAGACAGATTTTTTCTCACAACTGAAAGTTTACAGGAAGAATTTATTTATTTTTTTTTTAATTTTAAAAAAGTATCATCACTTTTACTTCAATTAAAACCTAATAATATCTAAAAGTGAACGTACTCCTTTTATTTATTACATATTTAATTTTAATCTTCACGTTTTTTTCCATTAATTCACTCTGGACAAATAAATTATGTGCACTTTACCAATTTTCGAAAGTATTATTTATAACTATGTACAAAGCGGGTCTTTAACGAGCCACTTTTTACCCCGATCATCAGAGTACCATAACCACCCGCGAATTATGATGATTATGGTGATTCGGATGGTGTTGATGCGGACTATCCGGATCACTTCCTTGCGGAACTGGCTCATTTTTAGTTGCATCCCCGTTCCATTTGCAAATATCTGGATTACTAATTTCTGTTAGTGACTTTAAAGCTTCGCAATTTGTTTCTTGTTGTTGTTGTTGAGTGTAATCAATACTTGGGGATCGATTATTTGGGGAAGAGTGTTGTTGTTGAATATGATTGTTTGATCCCCACATCAAAACGGTTTGTCTTGGTACTTCTTGAACCGTGGCTGTGGCGTTTACATTAATCGGAGAATAATGTTGGGTTGTTATAACCGAATCGTTGCTTTGAAGCATTGGGGAATCTTTTACATCTTCCATTTTTGGGGTTAAAAGTCCGCTGTTTGCTGGGGACGTTGAATGGGTTGACATTCCATCGATTGATGATGGATGTTTTATTTTTCCGCAGGATGTTGATTTTAAATCGATTTGGGCGCTCATCACTTGTACTGGTTGGATGATTCCTGAAGATGGGCTTACGGAGTACGGCCAAGATACGTCTAGGCATTTCGTGGTGGTGTTAGCCACTACGTAACCTCTTGTGCTATCAACGTACGTTGGATATTTACTTGTGTTGCCATCAACAACTTGTTGGCATGAGTATATTTTATCTTCAACCGGCATAATCGCGGTTCTATACGTTGAGTGGTGACTAGCACTGGTTGATGTTGGATCGTATGTTGGAACTGAGCCTCGTGGCATCTCCAAGAAACCATTTCCTACGTAAGGAGTTGTCGCTGAAGTGTGATACTCTGGATAATACGTACTTAAAGGTCTGTATTGGAATAAATTTTCGGTTGTTGTTAAATATCGGTTATCCAACGTTGGGGATGGATATAAACTGTGTTGGAAGTTGGTGTGACTCATATAACTCAAACTATGATCCGGTGTCGCCGTCGGATAAGGAGTTGTGTACATGTTGTAAGCTGTACAACCATCCGTGGCGATATAATCGACCGTAGCTGGCATTGGGCTGACTACCGCACCGGAAACGGTCGCGTTTGACGGTGGAGTTACTTGTCCGCTCGAAGAACCGTGCGATAATTTGCGTTTCGTTCGACATGTTGATAGAAAATCTCTTAATTGGGTTTTATAGCGACGATTAACTCGGGCTGGGGTTGTAGGTAAATTGTGTTGAACCGTCGATGAGGTGGTCGACAGCAACTGGTCGGTATCCGAAAAATAACTGTTTGGAAGACCAGCGTCTAAATAACTGACTTTAAAATCCATAGTGCGTTTACCAAGAAGATCTCTACCTTCTTCCTCCCTAAAAAATAAAAAACTTTTAACCAAACCAATAAAAGCACCTCTTTAAGCATACATTAAAGGTCTGTGCGTACTAATTACAAAATCGGGTTTTGAATTTTTATAAACCAATCTTGAGCTGGTTTGCAACCATTGCCATTGGCCTTCTTTCGTTTGGTATCGATAAGCTATCATTCCAGATGCACCAGTCTTCAATACTAAAAAGTAAATTCACAATAAACCGTTAAAATTAATTAATTAATTTTTTTAAATCTTACATTCTTGATGGGCACTAGCAACATAAGCAAGATCATCGTAATGCACCAAATCGTAGCCCCCCATGTTGGCTAATTCCGAATCTGAGTATCCAAGAAGCATTTTTCCTCTAAAACAAAAAAAATCGCAATCTTAACAATTAAATTGATTCATTAAAAATTACCTTTGATCCATTGAGACTAAAGTAAGATCTAATTTGTGCTTGCTTTTGAACATCACTTCTTTCTGAGGAATTTCTAACAACGATGGTGGCCCGAAAGGAGTGCATATTGCGAAAAGAGCCAAAGGAGGTTCTTCGGACTTCCTATTTTGGCCGTGAAGTACTTTAACCCGTCCCCTTATATCTAATCTCAAAAACCCTGAAGTATTATCCAGCAAACATCGAAATCGAACGGTAAAACTCCTCTCCAAAAGATGACAATTATCTGGGAGTAAAACATCCTGAAGACCAATATTTGCAGATTCTGGTGGAAGAAACGAGTTCCACATCAGCTGCCGTTGGAGTTCTTCTCGATCCTCGGAATGGACGAGTTCGTATACTGATTGGTGGACAATATCGGACTGAAAATCAAAGAATCTAATTTATACAAAACTTTTTAAATACAAAATAACCCACCTGATGAAACCCTAAATAACCCTCAATACTATGAGTGGCGAAGAAAACTTCTCCTTCGCAAGTTAGGATCATCAGGAACCCGTTTAGAGCCTTAAAAAACAAATAATTAAAATTACAAAGATATACTTAATTAATATAGGTTTATCATCATTCGTTATTCGCGTACAGTGAATTAGATGCGCGAGTCAACGTCGTTTAACGACCGTTAATGGCTTGCTAATCACATGTTAATGGCATTCATAAGCTCAGCACTTGCTCGCACGATAGCTGCACACGTGCTCGTTGGGGATATTTGTCACTTTGTAAAGGCGAATTTACATCACAAGAGGAGAGAACTCACCTGAAGGAACATTTCACCGTCCAACGGCGTGTGGTCGAAGGCAGTTAAGTCCCTTGGTCTGTGCAGGGATCCATTTTCATCTTTTTCTTTGTGCATAACGACTACAAAAAATTAAAAAAATAATTAATTAAAGATCCAAAAAAGTTATGATCATAAATCCCCATTAAGAAAAAGAAGGGGAAATAAATCGATATCTCTTCGATTCTCGTATAAAACTCACCGAGGGGTGAGCTTAAAGCTCTATTAGTCTATTATATCAATAACACCTGCCCCGAACGATGGAATCACAAGGCCATTAGGTGAGTTATTCAATGGACGATTTAAGTTTGACGTGTTGCAAGATCATCGTGACTCGGCTACAATTCCTATTACATTTTGTGAATCTTGTAGCCCCCCAAATTTATCAAGCCGCGTGTCTGCGGGGTGCTATCTAACCCTTTTGCGGGTCCTTTAATGTGTTAATAACAAGCTTAGGGGATTTTCGGAAAACTAATATTGGTGTGGCCAATATTATTTACTAGCGAACAATTATTTTCATTCGATTAGAAATATAGTACAACCTTGATATAACGGAGTAATACGGGGAAGGGGGTGTCTGATATATGAAATTTTTTTTATTTGTGGCTGAGCTAAATCATAATATCAATAATAATGTGTAGCTGGAGCTGTTAGGCGAATTCTATCAATTTCTCTAAGTTGAATTTCTGAAGTTCTGTTGCAGATTTTTGAGACTTCAACTTTTTGAAAATTTTGACAGTTTTGGTGGTTTGATTTTCGTTTCTTTCAAAGGTGCTGGTGGGATTGGGGTTGGTGCAGTGGATGGAACTAGGGTTGGAGTTGAGATGTCGGGGTTTTTGGCCATTTTGAGTGTGCCAGATTTCTTGTTATTAGCAACTATCGTAATATCACAACTTCTCAAAGTTCTCTACATCAGCGCTTCAAACCAACATAAAGAACTGACTTCCAAGCCGATAAAATTTTATGAAAGAAAGCATGCTGAATTAAAGGGCAGGCAATAACAGATGTTTCAGTCCTCACGCATAATCATTGCTGCACAGTGAGCTTTTTACAAAGTTGCTCTTCAAATTGCTAAGACTAAAAAGGAAGTAAGGATGTTTCCTTCGAAATGCTGGGAGAGCAGACCGCAAGAAAGTGGCACAAGTAGCATTCTCAAATGACACCCTAGCTCGTCAAATTCACGACCTCGCCTATGGTATTGAAGATCAGTTAATAGAACAAATAAAAATATCTAAATATTTTGCTTTGTAACTTGACGAATCTATAGATCTTGCTGGTGAGGCAATTCTATTGGTGTATGTGAGATTTGAACAGAATGGTGACCTGCAGGAAGAGTTTTTCTTTTCGATTTCACTGCCAACAAAAACCAGAAATACTCAAAGCTGTAACAGATTACGTAGTCAATAATTGTGGATTGGAACTCAAATTTTGTGTAATGTTCTGACGGGGCTACTGCAATGATGGGACGACATTCTGGAGTAGTTACACAGATTAAAAAGTTTGTATCTGAATGAATTCAGCGGGAAAATCTGGCAACAAAGAAAAGTGAAATTAGCAATCGTGAAGATTGCTAATTTGATTATGGCAAATGCTTTGAACTCGCGTTTATTTGCTGCATTATGCGATGCAATGGGAGCTGATCATAAGGAGCTCTTGTTACATGCTGAGGTTGGTTGTCCAAAGGAAAAGTCGTTTCAAGGCTATTCGACCTTCGGAACGACCTATCAGAGTTCAAAAAATAAAATTCGGCTCAATTTTCCCTTAATGTAAATTGGGTGGCCAAGTTCACTTATTTGGCTGACATCTTTGCCATCTTTAATGATGTAAATTATCCATGTTGCAAGTAAATGAAATTTTGAATATAGAAATAAAACACAGATGTGACCTTTACACTTGCATAAATTTAATTTATATCAGTACCGGTTTCGAAGTTTTCGAAACGATGATGGAGTGAAAACTTCGAAACCGGTACTGATATAAATTAAATTTTATGCAAGTGGAAAGGTCACATCTGTGTTTTAGGTATTTCTATATTCAAAATCTTTAATGATCTTAATACCCCGATGCAAGGAAGGATGGTTTCCTGTTTTACCATTGCAGACAAAATCGATGGACAGAAACGAAAACTTAAAGCATGGAAAGATCGTTTATTAAGAAAGTGTTATGGCATGTTTGACAACGTAGAGACATTCATCCATGATGCAAGAGAGATGTTACGTCTCTAAAAAAAGTTATTAGTGAACATTTGTCGAAATTGGAAGAACGTTTCGAAGTTTCGTCCTTTCATTGCAACAAACGGCAATTTACCAGTTGTCATAGAAAATAAATTGTTGGAGCTCGTAGCTGACGAAGGCTTAAAACTTGCATACTTGCATCTTTTTGGTTACAAGTTAAAACAGAATATCCTGAGCTCTCAGACATTGCCATGAAGAAACTACTTCCTTTTTACACGACTTACCTCTGTGAGGTCGGATTTTCAATAATGAGTGTAATTAAAACAAAATATAGAAATAGTATGATCTATTTCGTGTGGCGCTGTCATCAATTCAACCACGAATAGAAAAACTGGTCAAAAATAAGCAGGTTGGGAAAATTGGGTTCGTTTTATATAAATGTTGCCAATAGTCCCTAGTCCTACTTACATTAAAAGTTCACTGCAACTGAATATGATACCGGTCCGCAACACATTGGGACAAAAAAATGCCGCTACATTAGATAATTTAGGAAGTACTGCTCTACATTATATGCAAGAATATATGCTGATTACCAGAACATTTCAACGCTGCCAAACCAAAACGTCATAAATGGCATACCGTTGAACATGATTTTTAAATCTGCATCCAACAGTTAAAGCGACATAACCGCTAGGTTGATACCACCTTGATACAAATTTGCACAGTTATCAAGAATATATGACTCAATCAAGCTGAAGTCGCTTGTGGTCGAGGCGCTAAATTGATACTACCTTGATGTAAACCTGCACAGTTTTTAAGAATATATGACTGAATCATGCCGAAGTCGCTTGTGGCCGAGGCGCTAGGTTGATATCACCTTGATACAAATTTTCACAGTTATCAAGAATATATGTATAACTTAATCAAGTCGAGGTCGCTTGCTGCCGAGGCGCTAGGTTCATACGACCTTGATACAAATTTGCACAGTTTTCAAGAATATATGATTTAATCAAGCCGAGGTTGGTTGCGGCCGAGGCGCTAGGTTGATACCATTTTGATAAAAATTTGCACAGTTATCAAGAATATATGTACATATAACTTAATCAAGCCGAGGTCGTTTGCGGTCGAGGCGCTAGATTGATACCACCTTGATACGATCCTACACAGTTTTGAAGAATATATAAAATTATTAATAATAATAGGGAATAGAGAATAGGGAATAGAATTAGAATAATAATAATCTCGGCGGATAGAAACTGACTCCCGACCTGTTTTGACGAAGCTGTGGTTTAAATATAATTTTATTATATAGATATTCCGGAATTCCAGAGACCACAATTCTGTGGAACCAAACTATAAACCAGCCTCTTTAAGTTTATAAGAAATTCTTTCAAATTTTCGAATTCCATAGATAAATCTAAGACAACTGTTTTGTACTCTCTGTATACTTCGTGAAGTGACCGCATCAATAGCGCCATGATATATAGCAGACCTAAAGTTAAAATGTGAGAGCACAAATGCGTCACACAAACTTATTTTCACTTTTATGGGTAGGTATGACCGATGCGGATAGAGAATTCGCAAATTGCTGTAAGATCTTTTAATATACATTGCAATATGTTGCTTAAATCTAAAATTATTGTCTAAAGTCCAACCAAGACACTTAGCCTCTGAAACTCTTTTAATTAACGTATCATTCAACTTAATAGCCTAGTCAGGAGCAGCAACACGCTTTTGACTGCTAAAACACATCCACATAGATTTGTCAGGGTTTATTTTTATGTGATGGTAAGAAGCAAGAGTAAATATTTTCTCAAGATCTTTGTTTATATTATATTCAACAACACCACTATTCGCATCCACATAAGAAGCGTACAGTTGTGCATCATCTGTATAAGAGTTAATCGTACAAAACTGAATAAATTTGGTGAACTGCGAAGTATATAAAGAAAATAAGATAGGACCCAACACAGAACCTTGTGGAACACCGCTTGTTATTGCCAAATCAAAATAGATACTGTGTCTTCACTAAATCGCAAATATCGAAATAATTTACAAATAAGAGTATGGAAAACAACGGTATTCATTTCTCTGTCAAGAGCTATCAGCAAATCATGTTTTAAATTCAGCATTGATGTAGTGCCCACACCTAAAGCCCGATTGCTGCGATGGGAGTAAACCCTTCAGTTCTACATACTCTGCAAACTGTATCTTCATAATCTATTCTAAAATTTTGGAAAGGACAGGGAGCACATTAATAGGCCGCAAGTCGCCATATTCCTGTGGGTCACCCTTCTTGGGCAGCGGAACAACCACAGCACGCTTCCATTCCATGGGAAATACATGTTCAGTTAAACAACAGTTTAGTATATGAGTTAAATATGGCAAAACAGTCGGGCAAGACATTCTGATCATGTCAATGGAGACACCATCCAACTGCAGATGAGGCAATAAAATTAATCATCTCCAACACCAAAGAGACCTCCACTGGTTTAAAAGAAAAGTCATTTTTAGAACTAGAACTATCATAAAGATCTAAACCAGACCCTTGGAAGTCTTTAACAATTTCTTTGACACTATCCACAAAATATTCATTAATCTTGCCAGGAAACTTTAAATTTGATGGCAAGGTATCATCTTTATGTAATTTAATATTCAATGACTTCAATCTGTTCCACATCTGCCCTCCATGACCAGGAATAGCAATAGAACAGGAAAAATGCTCTATTCTCCTTTTTTACAGCTGTATATGACTTAATCAAGCTGAGGTCATGTGCGGCCGAGGCGCTATCATAAAGATCTCTACCAGACCCATGGAAGTCTTTAACAATTTCTTTGACACTATCCACAAAATATTCATTAATCTTGTCAGGAAACTTTAAATTTGACGACAAGGTAGCATCTTTATGTAATTTAATATTCAATTATTTTAATCTTCTCCACATCTGCCCTCCATGACNAACCAGACCCATGGAAGTCTTTAACAATTTCTTTGACACTATCCACAAAATATTCATTAATCTTGTCAGGAAACTTTAAATTTGACGACAAGGTAGCATCTTTATGTAATTTAATATTCAATTATTTTAATCTTCTCCACATCTGCCCTCCATGACTAGAGACAGCAATAGAACCAAAAAATGCTCTCTTCTCATTTTTTACAGTTGTATATGACTTAATCAAGCCGAGGTCACTTGCGGCCGAGGCGCTAGGTTAATACCACCTTGATACAAATTTGCACAGTTATCAAGAATATATTTATAACTTAATCAAGCTAAGGTCGCTTGCGGTCTCTCCTCTTTAATAAACTGTAATCGTTACAATATTGGTTTAAAGTACAAAGTACAAAGTGATAAAAGTTTTTCTTGTTTGATTAATTTATAATTGAAAGATTCTGATAATTGTTATAATCTCCATCATATTTTCTTACCTCAATTTTAACTTAATTAATTAGAACTTTTCGTTATTTTGGAGTAGCTATCCTCTTATAATGTCAATTATCTTAAAAGCACTTGGTGAATTACCGCTGGGAAAGATTTCCGAGTGCAAAAGACATTAGTAGAAATGGCGGTTTGTGGTATAGGAAAAGCAGCCCTAAGGTCCCCGCAGGACCAGGAAGGTTCGTTTCGGGCATTGTCAGGACACACTCTTAACCGTAATAAAGCCTGTCGTGTACTTTGTATTGTCCCGACCGGGGTCTCTTGTTCGATCTCGTAATGAGTAACACGCACGCAATTCGCTTGCTTTCTATCCTACTATTTACGAAAAGCTGATGAATTTTATTTCATTCAGAAAAAAGAAAGCTTTTTTTATAGAATGTCGGAGGATTGTCGAGTAGGGTGGAATATGACGGAGGAAATTTAAGGATGAGAAGGAGGGAAAAAGTGGGTGGGTAATTTTCGTTATGAAACGAAACTGGTGTGGAGTTCGGGGGAAATCGTTGAGGCGAAAATCGTAAATCCACGCCGTTTTGTATATCGATTCGGGTCGGTGTCAGACCGCAGCTCGCAGGTCCGGTGCCGTTCTGCGGAGTATTGATCAAATAAGTACGGTGAGCTTTCGGGCTTGGAAGCTCCGCCGCCCGATTATTACCGTATTAGAACCGTTTCTGACTCATCCGTGACCTGCCTTGCAGCTACGATTTTCTAGTTAGTCACACCTTGACATATTCCAACACCCCTTTTTAATTATTTTTAATACATTTTTGCACATCCTACATGGAATTCATTTTTTCGTTGAATGTTAAATTTGAAATTTACTTCCCGGTTAAGATGGCACCCGGTGATATCGCGAACATATCGTAGGCGTCAGAGCTTAATTAATTCCCAAGATAAGTCCGCCAGAAGCTTGTAAACTCGTTGGCGGAAAACGTCACTCAACCAGAGCTCTAAGTAGCAGTACGCCCACCTTGCGTATACTCGAGGAGCTCGTGAAATCATAACGTAGAAGCGCATTCTTTACACTTCCTCGGATTTTATCCTTATTATAAAATAGTTTTATGGTTCAAACAACTCCTCTTATCTTTTGTATAGATTATCTCGATGTTTTCCCATCGTTATATATTTAAAATTAAGAGGGTTTATTTAGATAAGATTAAGTTTAAATTGTAATAAGGATTCCACGTTATACTGGGAAATTTATAGGGGGTGTATTCTTCATTGTTTTTTTTTTAATGCATAAGTCAATATTATTATCTACATTCTTAATTCATTGTTGACACCTTAACAAATTTACACTCTATTAATTAATTATATTATCGTACTCGACGTTATTAAATATGCAACCAATATCACAGTATTGGTATTGTAATACGCGATTTGCGATATTGGTTGCATACTTGCAATGATGACGTCGGGTACGATAATTAATTAACACACTGTACATCTTTGCAGTTGTTGAATCTGTGTGAGATAAGGTTTTCTGCTCTAAAATCCATTTATAATTAGATTGTTAGGTAACAAATTGTTTTACAAGGAAAACGTCGTCTTTGGTCTTTATAGAAAATCGTGTCGACGTGCCCATAAACAAACACTTGTTAGTGTCGGCGGCGGCGAGCGACTGCATGTCCGGACCAAATCAGGACGCAACACGTCTCTCGCAAAAGAGAAACGGGGTTATACCACAAACGCGGTAGTTTGCGTGATCCGGCGCCCTCCCGGTGCACGCTATTGCGTGGAGAGGTCGCCGTTTACGTTCGAAGGACCCCGAAGAGTCCTGACGCGTGGTCCTCGATCAGCTGATCCACCTTGACCTTGCTGATTGTTACAAAAAACTAAGCTGCAATTTTTTAAAGAATTTTCTTAAAGCTTTTAGGGTGAAAGGGATAGGGGGAATAGGAAGGGTCGATTGCGGTAAGGGTTTATTGTAGTCTTGCGTCTATTGGTTCGTCCTGAAATTCGTCCTACCCCTTGGGATCCGAGAGGGACGCCGGTGGCGTCTCCATGACGACAGACTGCCCCACCTCAGCGTCGCGACGCTCGGCGTCGTCGACGATACCTTGCAATGGCCGCCCTGTATTGGCAAATTAACCCCCTTCCATTCGAAAAGTTCTTATTCTCGTTTTTTGGGACCCCAATATTATTTCTTGGAGGAACTTACTTCATTGATGCAGTTTTAATCTATTTAAATCGGTACAAGTATTTAAAACTCATTAAATCAAAAATGAACATTTAATCTTTGATTTATTGATGTCTTTCTCTGAGAAGCATTAACTTGTCGCTTAGCTGTTGGTTTTATCGTTTCGATCGGTGGTCGGCCGTTATTTATAACCCAAAATTCGATTCGGCGATAGCCCCGCGGTCGCCGTGCATAATCTCGCGCATAAAAAATACGAAAAAGGGGGGAAATTTATATACTTTACCGAACCGGTATGCAAATGTTTCGGTCTTATCTGCACGGGCATATAGTATTAGGAGCGGTAAACGACGTCGCGGATCTATAATGTTCTTATTAGGGTGGCTTTTTTTCCACCCCGTCTACCATCATTTGCATAAACGCCGTCAAAATGGCCACCGACGCGGACCAAGTTATAACTCATTTTTTTCCGCGAAACGCGAAATTTATCGAATATTTCATTAGAGTCATTAGTTTAGATTTGTCGTTGTATTTGAGCGTCTTATTTCAATTGAATTGGTTACACGGAACACCGTTTCGTATGGTAATACGACTAAACGATATGTTTCGTGCTAGCGAGGCATTTACACCTCGCGGGGTGTTATTAAGGAATAATTTATCTTCGCTTTTCTGATTTCGGAACACGAGCTGTGCGAGAAATTAGGAATCCAAAGGATTAAGTATCTTCCAACATGTACTTTTTACTCCATCAAATGTATCATGTGAAATACTTCAATCATCATCTACTCATTCAAACGTATGACATTGTTTAGCAGCATCTTTTTGCTGAAAGATGCCATGAACCCAAAAATTCCTTACTTAACCTAAATAAAGTTAACGAATTTTTTAATTTTTACACTGCAACATTCCCAGTATTTGGCAGAATCATATTACGCCAACCTTTAATAACGGCAAAACTTTATTTTAATTAGACAGTCGAATCTCCTCAACTTGTACTTCTTAGCTGATGGTTACATGTTGGTCATAGAGACACATTAAATTTCATTTAAATCGATCATGTCACGATGAAATTCCGCAGAAAATTAAGGTTGCCAAAACTCACATTATCTCATCTAGTACCAATATCTCAGTATGAAGTTACAGTATACTCTATTATATTACATCACCTCTGGCCCTTGTACAAACAAGAAAATGGGATTCGCGGATTTCCAAGTATTCTTAAATTGGTATTAATTGCTCCACAGACCATTTTCGGTCCTTGCCTTCTCTCAAATTTTCCCTCCAAGTTCCTTTTGTTCATATCCTCTCTCCTCCAGTGTTTAAACCCAAGCATATTGCATTCTCCTATTATATACCTAGTTGTTAAGAATAGCTATTTTGCTGCAAAAAGCATTTTGAGAGATAAGAATTTTGCTACGCTTAAAAGTTGTTCATGAAACTGCGATGTGTAAATCTCTCATAATCATAATGCAATTATAGTGTTGATAGAGTTGATAACAGCACGTTAATGGGGAATGAGAAGACATTGGCAGAATAACAGTAATTCTGGCACTGATAGTGACTCATATTAGCATCATTGTTCCTCATCACCATGTTACTTGAGAATTGAGAGTTCATTAGAATCTCGAAGCAACGTAAGTAAGAGTCGAATCTTTAAAATTTTAAAAATTTTTGCTCATCTGAGGTTGTTCCTCACAAAATCTCCATTTTAGACAACTTTTTCCTTACTGATTTTCTTCTTCTTTTTCATTTCAGTTCGCGGGGTGTTATAAAGGAATAATTTATCTTCGCTTTTCTGATTTCGGAACACGAGCTGTGCGAGAAATTAGGAATCCAAAGGATTAAGTATCTTCCAACATGTACTTTTTACTCCATCAGATGAATCATGAGAAATACTTCAATCATTATCTACTCATTCAAACGTATGACATTGTTTATAACAATCATAAATATCATTCATTATTCAACGTTATGGGTTGCAGCACCTTTTTGCTGAAAGATGCCATCAACCCAAATATTCCTTACTTAACGTCATTATATATTATAAATTTTAGTTCCAACCTTATTAATTATATGGTATGACCGTGATCCCCGCTCAAAGAGACATATACAAACTGACATAGCAGACATAGCAAAGTTAACAAATATTAACTTTTGCAGCAACATTCCCAGTATTTGGCAGAATCATATTACGTCAACCTTTAATAACGGCAAAAATTTATTATAATTAGACAGTCCAATCTCCTTAATTTGTACTTCTTAGCTGATGGTTGCATGTTGGTCATAGAGACACATCCAGCGAGCTAAATTTCACTTAAATCGATCATGTCACGATGAAGTTCCGCAGAAAATTAAGGTTGCCAAAACTCAAATTATCTCATCTAGTACCGATATCTTAGTATGAAGTTGGAGTGTACTTTATTATATTACAGCACAGCGAATTTGCAAGTATTTTTAATTTGGTAGCTCAGCAGCTACTACTTCTACTTATTCATTAATTGCTCCACAGACCGTTTTCGGTCCGCTTCTTGCCTTCTCCCAAATTTTGCCTCCAAGTCCCTTTGTTCATATCGTCTCTCCTCCAGTTTCTGGATCCAAGCATATTGCATCTTCCTATTATATACCTAGTTGTTTAGGATAGCTATATGCTGCAAAAGCGCGTTTTGAGAGATAAGAATTTTGCTTCTCTTAGAAGTTCTTCATGAAACTGCGATGTGTAAATCTCTCAAAATCATTGTGCAATTATAATGTTGATAACAATTGGAATCACTCCAAATGATATGTTGATAAATACGTTGATGGGGAATGAGAAGACATTGGCAGAATAACAGTAGTTCTGGTACTGATAGTGACTCATATTAGCATCATTGTTTCTCATCACTATGTTACTTGAAAATTAATAAGAGTTCATTAGAAGCTCGAAGCAACTTAAGTAAGAGTCGAATTTAAGCAAAAATTTTCAAATTTTAGAAAAGCAATGAGTTTAACCATAATAAGGATCTAATCTGTCAAAGATTTTTAAAGTTTTACAATGAACCCTGGTTGGAATTTGCGAGTGTGAGGGGGAAACCTCTCCGTCATTATGGCTCCTATCAGAAAGCTCCTTTCTCATTCATACTCTTTCTCCTGGAGAGAGTTTTCCAAAGGGTTCCATAAATTTTTGTCTAACCACCACTTCTTTGCTGATTGTTGTATGTTCATTATGATAGCGATATGTTGGAAATGGAGGTCATAGCACTTTTGCCAAAAATCACATTACCTCGTCTTGGGTTGATAACTCGGTACGAAGTTAGTGTATACAGATTTCCAAGTTCTTTTCTACTTTTTAAAACTGGTCTCCTTCGATGTCCAACTTTAATAATAAAATGCCATAGATGCAAAGTAAGAGAAGTTCTTACCAGTGAAACTGCGATGCTTAAATCTTTCCAAATCAAAAGCTCATATTAGCATCATTGTTCCTGATCACCAGGTTACTTGAGAACTAAGTCTTCATTAAAAAGCCAACTCGAAGCAACTTAGTAAAAGCCAAATCTGAACCAAAATTCTTGTTTCAATCTTTTTCCTTACTAATTGTCTTGTATTATTAGCATTGTTCCAGTTGTTAATGGATTGACAAACTTCTGGATCCAACGAAAATGGCTGATGTGTAGAACAATGTGTTAAAATATAGCACGATAGGTTGAATTAAATTTAAGTTATGCTTCCCACCAGTTGAAAAAGAATGGTTTTGAGATAAACGCATTTAAAGTTTTAGTAACAGATTTTTCATAGAAAACTTACGCTAATTAACTACATATACACAGTTTTTGAATAATGTGGTTGCCCTTCTTTTGGCTCTTTCTTGTTTTGAAGCGTTGGTAGTGACTTTCTCCGTTCTCATAATACTTTGCTCGTTTCGACTCTGAACGAAATGCATAGCCCCTCTGCCGATTGTTACGGCTATAATTTCCATTATTTTTAGCAGAGGCATAAATCCTTCATTAAATAGACATGCTGTTATGTGTGTTGCAATTTCTACGGTTTTGAAGCCAGTAAAAATATGCTTAGGAGCCAAATTTCATACGTAGCTGTTGAAAGATTCATTGTTGTGTGAGGAATAAGAAGATGCTGATGGTGTAAGTATAAAACAAGAAAGAAAATGGCTTTAACCATAATAAGGATCTAATCTGTCAAAGATTTTTAAAGTTTTACAATGTACCTTGGATGGAATTTGCGATTGTGAGGGGAAAACCTCTCCGTCATTATGGCTCCTTTCTCATTCATACTCTTTCTCCTGGAGAGAGCTTTTCAGAGGGTTCCAGAATTTTTTGTCTAAATCAATGTCACTAGTTGTCTGCACCACTTCTTTGCTGATGGTTGTATGTTGGTCAAGATGGTGGTGTGTTAGAAATTAAGGTGGTATCACTTTTGCCAAAACTCACATTACCTCGTCTTGGGTCGATAACTCAATACGAAGTTAGTGGATTTCCGAGTTCTTTTCCACTTTTTAAAACTAGACTCCTTCGATGTCCAACTTTAATAATAAAAGGCCATAGATTCAGAGTAAGAGAAGTTCTTACCAGTGAAACTACGATGCTTAAATCTCTCCAAATAAAAAGCTCAAAGCATCATTGTTCCTGATCACCAAGTTACTTAAGAACTAAGTCTTCATTAAAAGCTCGAAGCAACTTAGTGAAAGCCAAATCTGAACTAAAATTGTCAAAATTCTTGTTTCCATCTTTTTCTTTACAAATTGTCTTGTTCTTCATCGAGGTGAGTAGCTTTTTTTGATAATTTTTGTCAATCCTATTGAGGTGTTTTTATAACATTTTTTGGATAAACGTTTATATTGTGATTGTATCAATTAAAATCAGAAATGTATATATGTTTATATTGTATCCTCAATTTGTACTTCTTAGCTGATGATTTTATGTTGGTCATAGAGACACATCCAGCGAGCCAAATCTCACATAAATATGATCTATTTATCACGATAAAGTTTCGCAGGAAATTGAGGTTGCCAAAACTCACATTATCTCATCTAGTACCGATATCTCAGTATGAAGTTAGAGTGTACTCTATTATATTATAGCACCTCTGGCCCTTATACAAACACGAAAATGGGATTCGCGGATTTCCAAGTATTCTTAAATTGGTATACTTCTTCATTAATTGCTCCACAGACCGTTTCCGTTCCTTGCCTTTTCTCAAATTTTGCCTCCAAGTACCTTTGTTGTACATTATTGTACAATTATAATGTTGATAGCAATTGGCATCACTTCAAATGATATGTTGATAAGTACGTTGATGGGGAATGAGAAGACATTGGCAGAATAACAGTAGTTCTGGCACTGATGGTAACTCATATTAGCATCATTGCTCCTAATGATCCGGCCATTATGGTTATAATTTCTAGTGTATTTCTGAAGTGATAGCCTACATTGCCATATTATTGCGATATATGAATAAAAATGAAATTAATAAGAAAGCTGATAAGATATGTCAACTTATTTGGATCCAAGATACAAAATGAACTTTTTTGATGCTGATTTAACTAACGAAGCAACTCTAAAAAGAGGATACTTTAATTAATAATTGGCGATATTTCCACAAGGATCCTTCAAGAAATTAATTTTATAGCGAATTTTGAAAATTATCGATGAAAATTGCAACATCGAAAATTTTATC
>NW_019280739.1:103890-141025 GCF_000648695.1 Onthophagus taurus | reverse complement strand
TAGTTTTACACTAGCGCTATTACTATGTAGAACACTATACCTAGAACTAGAATCATTTGGGTTTAGCCGCACGTCTCTAAAGACGGCTAAACCCGAAGGATTCTAGTTCTACGTATAGTGTTAGTTCTAGTCTTACTCAAAAACCACTCAAATTGTGTAAAACCAAGCTAGTGATATGGACAGAGAGGATTTTCATTAATTATGTAAAACTATATATAACAGTAGTAAAGTCTAAATTTGAAAATGGTCCACTTATGTCCAGATAAACATACTAGAATCTGGCAGATGAATATAATACATACAGAATTTAACTTAAGATGCAATCCACAATAATATATTTCCATAGAAATCAGGGCGTACCTACGTACTTTGTCCCACATAAATGCAACATATCAATGTAATTTGATATTACAGTAAACGTAGTGTCCGTTATAGCTCAAGAAAAATGTACAACAATCTAGCGCTGAATAACAAATAAAACTAGACTAATACTAGCAGTAGAACTAACACTAGACCTAGAACTAGAAACATTTCGTTTAGCAGTACCTCTCTTAAGACGGTTGGTAGGTGGCTAGCGCTGGTTAGCATAAATCATTATATTGCATAATTTTATTGAAGTAAAACTAGAACTAACACTAGACCTAGAACCCGAATATTTCTAGTTCTAGGTCTAATGTTAGCTCTAGTTTTAATTGTCATGCAACGCTGGATCAAGAACTAGAACCATTTGGGTTTAGCAGTTTTAAGAGACGTACGGCTAAACCCAAATATTTCTAGGTCTAATGTTAGTTCTAGTGAGAGTGCAAGTGTAAAACTAGAACTAACACTATACGTAGAACTAGAATCATTCGGGTTTAGCCGTCTTTAGAGACCCAAATGATTCTAGTTCTAGGTCTAGTGTTAGTTCTAGTTTTACACTAGCACTGTTACTATGTATGTTACTAGTCGTGCGTCTCTTAAGACGGCTAACCCTAACGATTCTAGTTCTAGGTCTTCTGTTAGTTCTAGCGATAGCGCTAAGGAGTCACCTTTTTCAAGCAAAACTTTTCCTTTGCAAAACTACCCAATGCTTGTACTATTAAGCTATGTTGCATTTTATGTGGGACAGTGCAAATGTATAGTAGTATCGTAACTATGGTTACTGCATGCATATATTGTGAGTTATATAAAATTTCCGGTATACTATATATTATATTAGACCTAGAACTAGAATCATTCGGGTTAAGCCGTCTTGAGAGACGTGCGGCTAAACCCGAATATTTCTAGTTCTGGGAATAGTGTTAGTTCTAGTTTTAGTGAAAGAAGTACTAGAACACTAGAACTAACATCAGACCTACAACCAAAAACATTGGAATAAAATACAAAAAAATTCCTGTGAAATCATGGAAATTGAAGCGATTAACGATTGAAGTGTTAACGTGGATCGACTTCAAGTGTTCCATTGTTGCTGTACAGCGTTACTCCTATTTATACTGGTAATTTTTCTTTCTACAACTGTAAAGTTTTGCTCTGGAGTCTTGTAGTGTCTAATGAGCTACACATACTCATAGTCAACCTATTTGTGAAATTGCTCCTAAATCAATCAGCTTTAGATAGTCTAGAGGGGGGCAATTTGAGTGGAACAGCAATGAAGAGAGAGTTTTCCCAAAATGCAGGGTTGAAAACATTTCTTTTATTTATATTTAGTTGCGTATTGCCTATTAAACAAACCTCCAGAATTCGGAATGGTATAATTTAATATGATAACAATTAAATTAAGTTATTCTGCAGACGATGAATGTAGCAAGGTTTTACTATATGATTAGGTTTTTCAAATTTAGTCATATCAGAGTTGAAAATATTATAATCAGTTCTGGCTAATCTGTTCTACTAACGTAGTGGAGTCTTCATAAGGAGTCTCATTGTATTTGTTTGGAACACTTTGCAAAAAAAGCAAGTTTGTTTTGAGCACATTTCCAAATTATCAACATCTCTCATACTTTGCAGAAAGTTTTTTTCATAACTTCTTTTCCTGCTGATTGATTCAAAAAGGAAAACCCTACAATCTTGTGATTAAAACAAAGTACGTCTAAATATCCCAATATACTTCATCAATATACTTGCATTATTTGAATTGTGTCATTTTGAATCCTTCTTTGACATTTTCTTGGCAAATCCAAGTCCTACCATTTTGGTGTTACCTTCTCTAACTAAAATGTCTAACGTAAGATGTAGCTATCAGATAAATGTAACCCGTAAGTCAGTGATGTCTAAAACTTCATAGTTCAAGTCAAGTCAACCCAGAAAATATTTGAAATAAAATACATGATTTTACTTGTTTTTTTATTAGAAAAGAGAAACCAGAAACTACAGCATTCTGGAACTATCCTAAAATATGCGCCCAGCATAGTTCCAACGCTCCCAGTTCTGCTTGATCACAACCAAAAATCTTAGATGGATGAGGAGTACTTCTGCCGAAACATAATCTATCATACATTAAACATAGATTTGAAACTTTGTAGACTGTAAAGTTTTGCTCTAGCGTCTTGCAGTGTCTGCTGAGCTACAGTATTTTTATCTTTTTAACTGCCAAAGTTCTTATACATATTCGGGGGCAAAAACAGACTCTTGCGCAACTCCCCACGTTATCTTTCTGGGTTTTGGGTTTTCGAATTCAATCTGCTTTAGATAGTCTGGAGTGGAACAATTGGTTCAACACGGATGAAAATATTTCTTTTACTTATATTTAGTTGCCTATTAAACAAACCTCCAGAATCCTGAATGGTAGGTATATTTACTCTGATATTGGGATTCTTAAATCTTCTTTTGGTATTGAAATACTTGAAATAGCGTATCACTTAGTTTACACTAGCACTATCATTAGAATTAACACAAGACCTAGAACTAGAATCATTCTGGTTTAGCCGTCTAGAAAGACGTGCGGCTAAATCCGAATATTTCTAGTTCTCGGGCTAATGTTAGTTCGATTTTATACTAGTACTATCACTAGAACTAATACAAGACCTAGAACTAGAATCATTCGTGTTTAGCCGTGCGTCTCTTCAGACGGTTGAAAACTCAGGGTTGGGTTTGTCAACTTTTTCCAAGCAAAACTTTTCCTTTGCAAATCTACCCAATGTCTGTACTATTAAACTATGCTGCATTTTATATGGGACAGTGCAAGTGCATAGTAGTTTCGTAACTGATTACTTACTGCATTAATATATTACGAGTTATATGAAATTCCCTGTATACTAATACTACTGCAGCGGCAACACAGTTGCGTCGGCTTCATAACGATACTGTATTGAAATGGCTTAATATATGTTTCTTTTCCAGTTAAGCATTTCATTTTTGTAAGAAAATTTGTCTTAAAACTGTCACTTTATTTTATTTTCTCTTTCTTTAAGTAATTTGAGTATGATATATTTGAAAACAGTCAATACAATCCTAGTTTACAATCTGAACAATAAGTCTCTTTTCGATTTTTTTACGATTTCCTTATTTGCCGTTTCTAAAAAATGTCTACCAATCAAATATAGTGGTGACGATGTTGCTGATGGACATCCAAGTTTTTCTTCAACTTTTTCGTATATTTCAATAATTTTTGGAATGAGATCTAATTGAAATTCCAAATAAGATTTTATTGTATGATCCAATTGTATGATTGTATGAAAGTGTTGAAACATTTTATAATAATAATTCTTTCTGCCCTTTTTGATAATAAGATAACTTGTTAGATGTTGATCAACTTTGTCAACACCGCCCATGGAATTATTGTAATCGACAAATTTTGAAAATTTTTGAAAATCCTGACTTCTTTCAACTTCTATCATTTCTGTGTTGTGAATTGTTGACAAGAAGCCAACGTCATTTTTGTCTATCCATTTCATAACACAGACTTTTCCTTTCTGGTATGTCATTACTTCTTTTTTTTTCAACTTTTTCTTTTGAAGATCTTTCGGAACATCATTTCTGTTAAAATATATCAGTTTTGAATGGCGGAAGAATATTTGCAACTGTCGGGGAAGTATACAAATTGGCCGTGGTAAAACAGTGTTCCAAATTCAAAATTGATCACATCTGAGACATAATAATTTGTGTTCCCATTCGTTGGTATTTATAATTATTATCAAATATTGTTCCGTTTAATATACAGGGTGATTCATTAGCTCTATGACAAACTTTGGCAGATGAAAGGTGATGCGATTCTAAGGAAAAAATGTTATATGAATATGGGTCCGATTCATTTTGGTTAAAGAGTTACAAGCCTTTGAAAATTTTACACAGTTTAATAGGCAAATGAAAATGTAACATAAAAAATAAGTTTAAAAATTACAAAAATTGTTCGAAATGTCCGCCTTCAGCTTGAATGCACGCCTCACATCGACGAAGTAAAGATTCTATCACACGACGTATGATATTTGGATCATTCCGTATGCTATTAGCTGCATCTTGAATTCTGTCCAGTAGTTGCTGACGGGTAGTAATTTCTACATGGTACACAAGCTGCTTCATGTGTCCCCAGAAATAATAATCCAGCGGATTTAGATCTGGGGATCGTGGTGGCCAGACTACTGGACCTCCATTGCCAATCCATTTGTTTGGAAAATGTTCATGTAACCAAGCGATGACTTCTCTTCCTCGATGTGGTGGTGCACCATCGTGCTGATACCACATATTTTGAACGATGTTAAGTGGTACGTCGTCGATAAAATCGAAAAGGTTATGTCCCAAGAAATTTCTGTACATATTTGCATTTAAGCGTTCATTTATCACCCATACAGGTAGCAAAGAATTGTTAAAAATGCCACCCCAAACGTTTACACTAAACCGTTGCTGAAATCTTCCTGGTCTAATTGCATGTGGATTTTGCAAGGACCACACATGTTCGTTATGATAATTATTTATGCCGTCCCTAGTGAAACACGCTTCATCAGACCACAGAACTTGGGAAATGAAGTTATTATTTTGAGCATGTTGCTGAATAATCCAGTGGCAAAATGCTAAGCGTTGCTCAGTATCTCCAGGATGTAATGCTTGAACATTTTGGCGATGAAACGGATGTAACATTTCTCGATTCAATACACGCCATACAAAACTTTGGGATATTTGTAACATGCTCGCTATACGCCGAGTACTAATTGAAGGGTCGTCAAGTACTAAATCAATAACACGTTCTTCATTTTGTACATTCACATCATGGGGACGAACGGAATGTAGTGGAGCGGGGTTACCTGTTTCTCTCAGTCTGCGAAATGATGCACTAAACACTGTATGGGCAGGTTGATGTCTATTTGGAAACCTACGAAGGTATTCTCTTGCTGCTTGCCGAGCGTTTCCGTTACAAAGCCCGTATACAAAAATAATATCTGCATATTCTTCAGTCGTAAATACATGCATTTTCGTTTTCGATCAAAACTCTGACAATTATAAACTTTGAAACACACAGAATAGAGTAAATTGAAATGTTTGACATAAAGAACTCAGTTTTGTTATCACAGCCAACTCTGTATTTGTGTTTCATAATTATTGTTGCGATTGTTGCAAATCTTTACTTCGTCGATGTGAAGCGTGCATTCAAGCTGAAGGCGGACATTTCGAACAATTTTTGTAATTTTTAAACTTATTTTTTATGTTACATTTTCATTTGCCTATTAAACTGTGTAAAATTTTCAAAGGCTTGTAACTCTTTAACCAAAATGAATCGGACCCATATTCATATAACATTTTTTCCTTAGAATCGTATCATTTTTCATCTGCCAAAGTTTGTCATAGAGCTAATGAATCACCCTGTATATCAAGACTTCGATTCGCATAGCATGTAAGATTTGATACCGAATCTGGCCCTTTTGAGAGGCATATACTGAATTCAACCTATTAATTCAACCTATTGTTACAGCTCTTTCTCGAGTGTAATCGCAGAAAAAAATTTTTGATTTCTATGGTCAATGACAGGTCTGCAGAATTTAATGCATTTTATCTTACACAAACATTTGCAGGGCATAACTTTTGCGAAAAATGGTGTTTCAATCAAATCCTTCATCGACCAGTACCATTCGCATTTTGGTTTACTTACAATACCTTGCAGATCTTGAATATCTAGCAAAATAAATCAATTCTCTATTAATCTTATCAATTTCCACTTATTCAAACGTGAAATTTTTCGCGAAATTCCTAAGAAACTAAACTACTGCCTCGGCTTCTTAACAATACTGTATTGAAATGTTTTAATTTTTGTTTTTTTCGTACTGGAACCACTGCCTCAGTAACATAGTTGCCTCGGCTTCTTAATAATGCAATATTGAAATGTTTGTTGTAATATTTGTTTTTATGTTCTAGAACAACTGCCTCGGCAGCACGGCTGCCTCGGTTTTTAACGATACATTAATACTGTGTATATAATACATTTGTTTGATAGTATATAAATCTGTAAAGGTATAGAATGTGATTTTCAAGGTTTTAATAATACATAAAAGAGAAAGAAACCGTTCGAAATCGAGAGATGTAAAGAATGAGAGGAAAGAAGGGAGACCCGTAAGGCACCCATTCGAGATTTTCAATTTCGCCCGCCGCCTAAATCATTAGATAATCGGATTCAAAAAGCGTCGAAAGCCGGCCGGCCATAAATAGCCGCTCGGCCGGCGTCCGAGCATATTTTACCGGAATAATTACCGGCTTATTTATTGGGGCACGGGACCCTCCGACAAATGTATGGACATATTTATTAGGGCGAGAAATAAAAACAAATAGCTCGCCGTAAATTTCTCGGCGGCCGCCCGACCGTGAGACCCCGAACGGTAATATTCACCTCTCTCATACTCCCTTTCTCTTCATCTACAGTCTTATTTCTTAATACGTTCTTATAATAATACAAATTGATATCGTTCAAGTAATGTTCGCATTATTCAAATCGAAAGAATCGATTTCTTTTTGATTTTATACCTGTTTCTTGCGAGAAAAAGGGGGCTAATTTTTTCGGGGGATTCTTCAGGAAAGACAGACAACGGGGGTGACCACGTGCCCGGCTGCAATCTGAATTCGAAGTCTGACGGTGCCCCCGTCGCGTGACTTCGACCCCATACGGCGTTGGGTCACGCGACGTCGAAAATGTAACTCGCCCGATAGCTGCGCGCCCCATGCGCCCCCTTTACCTTTTTTTTCGGAAACGAAATCGACCCACCCCCAAAAAGACTATTAATTTTTAATTGTAACATTGATAAAAAACAAAACAAAAATTGTTTACATTCTCACTACTTATAGTAGCAAATACATAAACAGTTTCCTCGAATTTTTTCAAATTTCAAGTTGAGCAGAACTTTCCATCAATTTAATTCAAACTGTTTCGTATAGCTCATCATCTAAAGTAGCAAAAAATTATTTTGGTTAGTTTCTATTTTTTTGGAAAATTGATTTTAATATAATTTTTTTTGGCAGAATTTCTGATCAATCTAATTTGAAGTGCACCGTATTCCTCATCATCTGTTGTTGCAAATACGACAAGAAAGTTATTTTTGCCATCATTATTATTATGTTTTTTCTTAATTTTATCTTTGGACGAATTTTTTTGCATTCAATACAACTCTCTCAAGATCTATTATTGATACGTAGATACAAAAAAAATTTAGTTTTACAAAAAATAAAATGTTTTCTTTTTATGCAGGTAGAAAGAAAAAGGAAACGAATTAAATGTTATTTTGGCTAACACCTTTTCTTCTTGGCATCTTCTCTGGTGTGTAAAATCGTCGAAGTAATTATTTTTCAACCGATCAGGATAACGTCCGAAAGTGGCTCCTGCGGTTCATTAAACGTTGCCAGATTTCGGGGGGCGATACCGAGCTTAGCAGCATAAGAACAAACATAATTCGCGCACCGGGGGGGCCTTGGGGGGTTAAGCGGGGGAAGCGCGATTCTGCCCACGCTTTCGACACCTCGCAGTTCCACGGGCTCTTGTCCCGCTGTCCGCTACCGTTTATCCTGCGATAAATGATCTCAGAAACGCGGGCTCCGTAGAGAGCAGCCCGTTTTCTGCCAATAAACTACAGATTGAGGAGGCCACCAACAATTCACAGTTTCATGAAAAATTTAAAAAAAAAGTTGTTTTTTAGTCTTTGTTGTTTTTTTAAAACAATGAATCACCCCTCCAATTACCGTCCCTTTATTAATTACAATAATGGGTTTTGACTCTCCACAATAAGTCATTTAAAAAATTATACCAACAGAGACATAGTAACGTATATGTTACGTTATTACATTCTTATCGCCTGTTGTCATCTCTTGAGATCTCTCTAGGGTATTAGCCCTTATTAAAGTGGTTAATAAATTAGGTGCTACACCTCCCAGAAAATATCTATTTCACTATCAGAATAAAATATTAATTTAATACCAAATTAAAAATTATTTTATATTTATTTTACCAAGAAACCATAGAATGCAGTAACCATAGTTACAAAAAATTGTTTCTTTGATTGATACACCATTTTTCGCAAAGGGTATGTCTTGCAAGTGTTTATGCATTAAATTATGTAGAAACGCAACCACATCGGAAACGAAATATATTATGGCCTGTCATTGATCACCTAAATCAAAAATTTTCTTCTGCGATTACACTCGAGAGAGCAGTAACAATAGATGAGAGTCTTATGTTTTATAAGGGTGGATTGGGTTCTATTCAGTATATGCCTCTCAAAAGGCTGCTGAATCCGGATTCGGTATCAAATCTTACATGTTATATGAATCGAAATCTTGATATATTAATTTACACAGGAAAGGGAACAATATTTGATAATAATAATAAAGACGAAGGAATGGAAACACAAATTATTATGTCTCTGATGTGACCAATTTTGAATTTGGGACACTGTCTAACCACGGACAATTTTTATACTTCCCCGACAGTTGCAAATACTCTTCTGCCATTCAAAACCGATATATNCTTACTTTGTCCCACATAAAATGCAACATATCAATATAATTTGATATTGCAGTAAACGTAGTGTCCGTTATAGCTCAAGAAAAATGTACAATAATCTAGCGCTTAATAACAAATAAAACTAGACTAATACTAGCAGTAGAACTAACACTAGACCTAGAACTAGAAACATTCCGTTTAGCAGTACCTCTCTTAAGACGGTTGGTAGGTGGCTAGCGCTGGTTAGCATAAACTATCATTATATTGTATATTTTCATTGAAGTAAAACTAGAACTAACACTAGACCTAGAACCAGAAAGTTTCTAGGTAGAATATTTCTATTTCTAGTTTAATTGTCGTACAGCGCGAGACCAAGAACTAGAACCATTTGGGTTTAGCAGTCTTAAGAGACGTACAGCTAAACCCAAATGTTTCTAGTTCTAGGTCTAGTGTTAGTTCTAGTTTTACACTAGCACTGTTACTATGCACCTGTACTGTTACTATGTATGTTACTAGTCTAGGTCTAGTGTTAGTAATTTTTCTTTCTACACCTGTAAAGTTTTGCTCTGGCGTCTTGTAATGTCTAATGAGCTACAGTATCTTTATCTTTTTAACTGCCAAAGTTCCTACACATACTCATAGTCAAAAAGAGACTCTTGCGCAACTCCCTACGTTATCTTTCTGGGTTTTGGGTTTTCGAAGGGGAAGTAATTCGGCAACCTATTTGTGAATAGCTCCTAAATCAATCAGCTTTAGATAGTTTAGAGGAGGACAATTTGAGTGGAACAACAATGAAGAGAGAGTTTTTCAAAAATGCAATGTTAAAAACATATTTTTAATTTATATTTAGTTGCGTATTGCCTATTAAACAAATCTCCAGAATTCGGAATGGTATAATTTAATATGATAACAATTAAATTAAGTTATTCTGCTGACGATGAATGTCGCAAGGTTTTAGTAAGAACTTACTCTAAAATTCAAGTTATCAACCTTTCAGAGTTGAAAATATTATAATCAGTTCTGGTTAATCTTTTCTAGTAACTTCTTTTCCTCCTGATTGATTCAAAAATGAAAACCCTACAATCTTGTGATTAAAATAAAATACGTCTAAATATCCCAATATACTTGCATTATTTTAATTGTGTCATTTTGAATCCTTCTTTGACATTTTCTTGACAAATCCAAGTCCTACCATTTTGGTGTTATCTTCTCTGACTGAAATGTCTAACGTAAGATTTAGCTATCAGATAAATGTAACCCGTAAGTCAGTGATGTCTAAAACTTCATAGTTCAAGTCAAGTCAACCTAGAAAATATTTGAAATAATATACATGAATTTACTTGTTTTTTATTAGAAAACGTAGAACTTATTTTCTCAAGAATCAGAAACTACAGCATTCTGGAACTATCCTAAAATATGCGCCCAGCATAGTTCCAACGCTCCTACTTCTGCTTGATCACAACCAAAAATCTTAGATGGATGAGGAGTACTTCTGCCAAAACATAATCTATCATACATTAAACATAGATTTGAAACTTTGTAGACTGTAAAGTTTTGCTCTAGCGTCTTGCAGTGTCTGCTGAGCTACAGTATTTTTATCTTTTTAACTGCCAAAGTTCTTATACATATTCGGGGGCAAAAACAGACTCTTGCGCAACTCCCCACGTTATCTTTCTGGGTTTTGGGTTTTCGAATTCAATCTGCTTTAGATAGTCTGGAGTGGAACAATTGGTTCAACACGGATGAAAATATTTCTTTTACTTATATTTAGTTGCCTATTAAACAAACCTCCAGAATCCTGAATGGTAGGTATATTTACTCTGATATTGGGATTCTTAAATCTTCTTTTGGTATTGAAATACTTGAAATAGCGTATCACTTAGTTTACACTAGCACTATCATTAGAATTAACACAAGACCTAGAACTAGAATCATTCTGGTTTAGCCGTCTAGAAAGACGTGCGGCTAAATCCGAATATTTCTAGTTCTCGGGCTAATGTTAGTTCGATTTTATACTAGTACTATCACTAGAACTAATACAAGACCTAGAACTAGAATCATTCGTGTTTAGCCGTGCGTCTCTTCAGACGGTTGAAAACTCAGGGTTGGGTTTGTCAACTTTTTCCAAGCAAAACTTTTCCTTTGCAAATCTACCCAATGTCTGTACTATTAAACTATGCTGCATTTTATATGGGACAGTGCAAGTGCATAGTAGTTTCGTAACTGATTACTTACTGCATTAATATATTACGAGTTATATGAAATTCCCTGTATACTAATACTACTGCAGCGGCAACACAGTTGCGTCGGCTTCATAACGATACTGTATTGAAATGGCTTAATATATGTTTCTTTTCCAGTTAAGCATTTCATTTTTGTAAGAAAATTTGTCTTAAAACTGTCACTTTATTTTATTTTCTCTTTCTTTAAGTAATTTGAGTATGATATATTTGAAAACAGTCAATACAATCCTAGTTTACAATCTGAACAATAAGTCTCTTTTCGATTTTTTTACGATTTCCTTATTTGCCGTTTCTAAAAAATGTCTACCAATCAAATATAGTGGTGACGATGTTGCTGATGGACATCCAAGTTTTTCTTCAACTTTTTCGTATATTTCAATAATTTTTGGAATGAGATCTAATTGAAATTCCAAATAAGATTTTATTGTATGATCCAATTGTATGATTGTATGAAAGTGTTGAAACATTTTATAATAATAATTCTTTCTGCCCTTTTTGATAATAAGATAACTTGTTAGATGTTGATCAACTTTGTCAACACCGCCCATGGAATTATTGTAATCGACAAATTTTGAAAATTTTTGAAAATCCTGACTTCTTTCAACTTCTATCATTTCTGTGTTGTGAATTGTTGACAAGAAGCCAACGTCATTTTTGTCTATCCATTTCATAACACAGACTTTTCCTTTCTGGTATGTCATTACTTCTTTTTTTTTCAACTTTTTCTTTTGAAGATCTTTCGGAACATCATTTCTGTTAAAATATATCAGTTTTGAATGGCGGAAGAATATTTGCAACTGTCGGGGAAGTA
Source organism: Onthophagus taurus (assembly GCF_000648695.1). Taxonomy (NCBI): domain Eukaryota; kingdom Metazoa; phylum Arthropoda; class Insecta; order Coleoptera; family Scarabaeidae; genus Onthophagus; species Onthophagus taurus. The sequence continues at coordinate 129,081 of NW_019280739.1, read as the reverse complement.
TACAAATTGGCCGTGGTAAAACAGTGTTCCAAATTCAAAATTGATCACATCTGAGACATAATAATTTGTGTTCCCATTCGTTGGTATTTATAATTATTATCAAATATTGTTCCGTTTAATATACAGGGTGATTCATTAGCTCTATGACAAACTTTGGCAGATGAAAGGTGATGCGATTCTAAGGAAAAAATGTTATATGAATATGGGTCCGATTCANATATTTGATAATAATAATAAAGACGAAGGAATGGGAACACAAATTATTATGTCTCTGATGTGACCAATTTTGAATTTGGGACACTGTCTAACCACGGACAATTTTTATACTTCCCCGACAGTTGCAAATACTCTTCTGCCATTCAAAACCGATATATCAGCAAAAGAAAAAGTTGTAAAAAGGAGTAATGGCATACCAGAGAGGAAAAGTCTGTGTTATGAAATGAAAGACAAAAAGGACGTTGGCTTTTTGTCAACAACTCACAACCGACGCAACTGTGTTGCCGAATTTAATGTAACTCGCAATATATGAATGCAGTAACTAGTGATGGAACGGATAGCGATTTTGCGAAAAGTCGGATATAATTTCTGGTACATTTCTGAAGTGCATTGCCACATTATTGCGATAATTGAATAAAAAGGAAATTAATAAGAAAGCTGATAAGGTATGTCAATTTATTTGGATCAAAGATACAAAATGAACTTTTTTGGTGCCGATTTAACTCTAAAAAGAAGATACTTTAATTAATAATGGGCGATATTTCCACAAGAATCCTTCAAGAAATTAATTTTATAGCAAATTTTGAAAATTATCGATGAAAATTGCAACATCGAAAATTTCAAAGAGATCATTTCAAAAATTTATTTCTCAAGAACTGAAAGTTATATTTCAAAACGGCTTTTTGAAAGTGATAACAGCGACAGTTCTGTTAGTAATGAATTACAAGCGAAGAGAAGGAAACTAGACGAAACTGCAAAAAGAGATTTTATATATCGTATTGGGATTGTTACAATGAGGTTGCTAAAGACAAACCTGATATAAATAAATAAATAAATCCCTGTATTTCTATAATGCTTACATGCATAGAAAACAGTCAAAAAAACAAAAAACCTTTACAATTAAGTAAATAACATTAATTAATTAATTATAATACCAATAAATTTACAAATTCAAATACAAAAGATCTAGTACAAAATAAAAATAAAAGATGTTAATAAACATATTTCTTAGTGGGTTGAAATATTTTCGAGAAAAAAATTATCTACCCTGTAAAAAGCTTTCGCGATTAAGAATTCTTTCAAACTTTTTTTAAATACATGTGATGGTAGCGCTTTCCAATCAAACGGTAAGTAATTGTACAGTTTTATACAAAAATATAAAACACTTTTCTGTATTTTAGAATAATTAGTCTTCGGTGGTAGTAAAAATAATCGTTCAGTGCCTCTCGTTTGATGATGATGAGATAATTCATATTTTGAGAAAAATTCATGGTAATTAGTTATAACAAAAAGTGCACATTCTAGAATAAACAAACATGGGAACGTGACAATATTTTGTTCTGCGAAAAGAGCTCTACATAAAGTTGTATTCAATGAAAAAAGTCCTATTGGGGTTGAACTTGATTATTATCTGCAGTGTCCCACACCTAAAAAGATACTAATTTCTGTGAATGGTGGAGTACTAAGTAATAGGTTTTTAATATTTGGCCAAAGCCGGATTGCCGCACGTCTATTAAGACGGCTAAACCTGAATGATTCTAGTTCTAAGTTTTGTATTAGTTCTAGTGATAGTGCTAGTGCAATACAAGAACCAACACTGGACCTAGAACTAGAAACATTCGGGTTTAGCCACACGTCTCTCAAGACGGCTAAACCAAAATGATTCTAGTTCTAGGTCTTGTATTAGTTCTAGTGATAGTGCTAGTGCAATAGAAAAACTAACACTAGACCGAGAACTATAAACATTCGGATTTAGCCGCACATCTCTTAAGACGGCTAAACCAAAATGATTCTAGTTCTAGGTCTTGTATTAGTTCTAGTGATAGTGCTAGTGCAATACAAAAACTAACACTAGATCGAGAACTAGAAACTTTCGGATTTAGCCGTACGTCTCTTAAGACGGCTAAAGCCGAATGATTCTAGTTCTCGGTCTTGTGTTAGTTCTAATGATAGTGCTAGTGTAAAACTATAACTAGCATTAGACCTAAACCTCAACCCGAATGATTCTTGTTCTAAGTCTTGTGCTAGTTTTAGTGATAGTGCTAGTATAAACCTAGAGCTAACATTAGACCGAGAACTAGAAACATTCGTATTTAGCCGCTCGTCTTTCAAGACGGCTAAACCCGAATGATTCTAGTTCTAGGTGTTGTGTTAGTTCTAGTTTTAGTTCAATAAAAATATGGAACAAATACATATGCAATACTAGACCTAACACTATGTAATGTAATCTCATTTACAAGGAAGGCGAATGTGGTCAGATATGAGTATGACGTCGGTGGCATAACCATACCCAGAGTAACTCAGATTAGAGATTTGGGCGTCATATATGACGAAAAACTGATGTTTGAGGGCCACGTTGGTGCAGTGGTCGCAGTGGTCAAGGCATGGCGCATGCCTGGATTCGTTATGAGAAGCACTCAAGACTTTGCGGATGTCAATGCTATAAAAACTTTATATTTTGCTTATGTTCATAGTATTCTGAATTTTTGTAGCTCCGTTTGGATTCCGCAATATTAAACATACATTTCGAGGATTGAAAGAATTCAAAAGAAATTCGTAAAGTACCTTTGTCATAAGTCCGCAATTAATTACACTGATTACGATTCCGCATGCTTCAATCTTTTATCTCTTCGTCAGCGCCGTCTTTGTAGTGATGCCTTAACATACTACAAAATTATCAATGGCAGCTTCGATTCGCCAACACTTCTTGAAAACATTAATATACGCGTTCCTCCCTGATTGCTTCGATTAGATTATATATTTCACTCTCTCATTCCTCGCATTCTTCTATGGTGAGAATGGCACACACTTATGGCATATTCTAAGCTTAAAGCTGATCAATTAATTTAAGTAATTCGTTAATGAGGTTTAATTTGCGTTTTTTTTTGCAATGTCTTGTTATTATTATAAAATCAATCCTTTTGTTTTTGTTATTATTATTATTAATATTTTTATTTTTATTATTTCAATTAACTCGTTACGCTGTTAAGGTAATTTTGGTTTAACATTGTTTTTTGGTGATTTGTTTTTGTATTATTTTGTGGCACAAACTTTGTGGGTTCGTCCCGTTTCTGTGCCTATAGTGTTAATAATAATAATAATAATGACAAACACTAGACCGAGAATTAGAAACATTCGGATTTAGCCACACGTCTCTCAAGACGGCTAAACCCGAATGATTCTAGTTCTAAGTCTTGTGTTAGTTCTAATGATAGTTCTAGTTTTAGTTCAATAAAAATATGGAACATAGTGATATCTTATGTTAACTAATGCTAGTGCAATACTAGACCTAACACTAGACCGAGAACTAGAAACATTCAGATTTAGCCACACGTCTCTCAAGACGGCTAAACCCGAATGATTTTAGTTCTAAGTCTTGTGTTAGTTCTAATGATAGTGCTAGTGTTTGCTGATGTCAGACCTATAAGTGTACTTCCGGTGTTATCAAAGATTGCCGAAATGGTTATTGCTGGCCAGCTGCAGAAATCTATTTAATGTGTTCGGTGTTACGAAACAACCATATTGGCGGAAAGAGAAGAAGAGACTGTCGTTGGATGACATGCAAAGTGGACGCGTAGTAGGAAATCGGAAAACAAACAAAAAACTTGAAAAATCTTTAAACTTTAAATTTAAATTTTAAGGTTAAAACCCTTTAGAAATGAAAATAAAGGTTTTTGAAAAAGTTGAAGCTGTTCATTAAGAAGTGTATATTCATTTTCATTTTTAATCTTAGTTATTTCTAAAATTTCCAAACAGTCAAGCTTTAAGTCTTTGTTGAAGGAATGTAGGAGGTCGACCTCTTTATAATTTATTTGATGTCCTGTTTCTATGTGATGTTTAAATATATTAGAGTTAGCCTTAGTTTTGTGTTCTCGAATCCTAGTTTCCAATTTGTTGAAAGTATTGGGTTTAGCAGCACGTCTCTCAAGACGGCTAAACCCGAATGATTCTAGTTCTAGGTCTAGTGTTAGTTCTAGTTTTATTTAATAAAAATATGCAACATAGTGATATCTTATGCTGTCTAGCGCTACCTACCACTGTCACTAGAACTAACATTAGACCTACAATCAGAAACATTTTATGTGGCACAAAGTAAGTAGGTTTCTATGGAAATATAGTTTTGTAATTTTAAGTTAAATTCACTCTATATGAATTGAATTTGAGATTACGTTAAATTTTGGTTGGTTTCTTCATCGTTTTAATGATTGAGTTGTCATTCGAATTGATGGATCCGTCGTTACCAAGTAATACGTTTAAGGTACGTGATTGGGATTGTTTGGGGTAGCGATATTAATGATTTGGTCGCGTGCCTGCGAACGTGTGCTGCTTGCGTTTCATGACCACCAACCACCACCGGGCTCGCTCCGCTTGGAGCAATAACAACTACTTAGGCGTTTAACACTTTTACGTTATGTGTATAATTCGTTGACTTTTTTTATTTTCATACAATTACTTTATTTGTAGAAATTATACACCCACTAAACGCGGTTATTTAGACGTTTATTTTCAAATTGAAACCCATTTTATTCACTTTTTTTATATTCATTTTAAATGTTATACTTGAGAAAACCGAAATGATTTCGCACGATGATCTGGTGATGATAATCATCGATCCGTGAACGTGACAAGTGCCTTTAGTTTCTTTTCGGCGCCGATTTTCTTTCGTTGTTGAGTTGAGCCCGGAGTTAAGAAAGAGTCCGAAAGGTAACGAGGCGATGAGATATGTGATTGAATAAAAATTGGCCAATTTATCTCGCACCGATCGAAAGATAGCAATGACTGTGACCAGAGTAACCGAGAGAAAAGAAAAAGAGAGAGCGAATTTATTTATTGGTTTTCGGCGGTTTGGGGTCCCGGAGTGGCGCCCCCCCGTTAATCATGGGGCCCGATCGCGCGGGGACGCGATCCGGTGTCGTGTTACCGTCGCGGCGCCGTTTTGCTCTCGTTTCCGCCGGCAGCTTTCGGTTACCCGGTTAGGTTGTTCTGTGTACTTTTTTTCGGCGGCCCCATAGTCCTTTTGCGTTGCTGCGAAATACACCGTGCGAGTTTTTGGTATCAGTTTCCCCCCTACGGATCTTCTCCAACCTTATTATTACTTTTTTTAAGTCGTTTTCTTTTCGTTTTTGCTCGTATTATGCCGACCAACAACGATGGAATGTAACCAAAAGAAGGATTCATGACGAAATTGGCGCATCAGATAAGCTAATTAAGTGAAAGTTGTGTTGTAATGGGATCAGATATCAAAATCGATTTATTTTTAACACAAAAAGAATTAATTTTTTGAACCCACAAAATCGATCCAATTTCTAAACCCTCCCCCCGAAAACTGCCCCATAAGACGAAAGAAAAAAAATGCGGCCCAATAAAAAAGTTACGACCTCGTAAATAACGAGCGGGCTCAGCCGGCGCAGGCCGGGGTTATAATACATAAATTAGCCGCCGTCAGGGGGCGCCTACGCCATCCAAACCCCCGATCTCCAACCCCCGTCGACGTAATCAACCCTACGAGGAGGGCTCCCTTCCGCGAATTGCGCTGCCGCCCTCCTTCGGACGACTTCCGCTTTTTCGACGTTATTAATGCGCAAATGAAGGAATGCGTCGGGGCCGCAGAAGAAGGGTGGCCTTCACACCACCCCGCATTTACGTCCGTCGATTTATTATCGCACCGAATGTTGGCCGATCGCGCGTAAACCCGGGGTCGTGTTTTATTAGCATAATCACTGGGGTTGGTTCTATATCTTGGTTGTACTAGATCGAATTGCTCAGTCGAGTGGGGTTATTTTATTATTTCAACCTCGCTGGGGAGATTATTTGACGTCCCCTTTTTTGGCTGTGATTTGACGGTGTTCTTATTGGATGAGAGCAATAGGGGAGGATAAGTGCCATTTTGTAATACTTATTTGGTCCACACTCAACTAATTCCTTTTTCTAGAATTCATTTTGGCACAGATTTTAAATGAATAAAAATATTTATTTATATTCTTTTCTTGTTTTCCCATAAAATCCATTCAACAACGATGAGAACCTCAGTTTCACAAGGTACCTATGTTTTCGATGTAAGTATACCTAGGCATAATATATAATTTGACTATTGTCCATTTTTTGCATTTCAACATTTCTGGGACAATCTCTTCAGTCTTTGTTCCAGATTGAAAATTGTTCTATCTCTACAATTTCTGCTCAAACTATAATTACCACATCAGCTCACCGAACACTCTCGACTACCACTCTAGAATTAGAGCTTTGATATATAGAACAGTATACTTTGATTAATATTTGACAATTAGATTGAAAGTTCAAATCCTGCCGTCTTTGTAACTCTTTGTACAATAGAAAAGCGTTAACTACACCAACCAAGAAAGCTTCTGTGAAAAAAATACTAAAAAAACTCCTGTGAAAGTCATGGAAATTGAAACAATGAAGATGATGATGATTGAATGATCGGTTCTGTAAGGTTAACGTAGATCGACGTCAATATGATAGTGCTAGTGCAATACTAGAACTAACACCAGACCGAGAACTAGAAATATTCGGACTTAGCCGCACGTCTCTCAAGACGGCTAAACCCGAATGGTTCTAGTTCTAGGTCTAGTGTTAGTTCTAGTGATATTTCTAGTATTGCATTAGCACAATGCAATACTAAAACTAACACTAGACCAAGAACTAGAAATATTCGGGTTTAGCAGCACGTCTCTCAAGACGGCTAAACCTGAATGATTCTAGTTCTAGTGTTAGTTCTAGTGATAGTGCTAATTCAATACTAAAACTAACACTAGACCAAGAACTAGAAATATTCGGGTTTAGCCGCACGTCTCTCAAGACGGCTAAACCCGAATGATTCTACTTCTAGGTCTTGTGTTAGTTCTAGAGATAGTGTAAAACTAGAACTAACACTAGACCAAGAACTAGAAACATTCAGGCTTAATCGCACGTCTCTCAAGACGGCTAAACCCGAATGATTCTGGTTTTTGGTCTAGTGTTAGTTCTAGTTTTATACTATCTCTAGAACTAACACAAGATAAAGAACTAAAACACGAACCCGAATGTTTCTAGTTCTGGGTGTAGTGTTNAAGAATCTTTCTGGTTTTTGGTCTAGTGTTAGTTCTAGTTTTATACTATCTCTAGAACTAACACAAGATAAAGAACTAAAACACGAACCCGAATGTTTCTAGTTCTGGGTGTAGTGTTAGTTCTAGTTTTATACTATCTCTAGAACTAACACAAGACCTAGAATCATTCGGGTTTAGCCGTCTTGAGAGACGTGCGGCTAAACCCGAATAATTCTAATTCTAGGTCTTGTGTTAGTATTAGTGATAGCACTAGTGTAAAACTAGAACTAACATTAGATCTACAACCAGAAACATTAGAAAAAAAATACTAAACAAAAACTCCTGTGAAAGTCATGGAAATTGAAGCGATGAAGATCATGATAATTAAATGAGGTTCAGTATGGTTAACGTAGATCGACTTCAAGTATTCATTGGTTGCTGTACAGCGTTACTCCTATTTATGTTGGTAATTTTTGTTTCTACGGCTGTAAAGTTTTGCTCTGGCGTCTTGCAGTGTCTAATGAGCTACAGTATCTTTATTTTTATCTTTATCTTTTTAACTTCCAAAGTTACACAAAACAGACTCTTGCACAACTCACTACGTTATCTTTCTGGATTTTGGGTTTTCGAAGCTGAAGAAATTTGGCAACCTATTTGTGAAATAGCTGCTAATTCTATCTGCTTTAGATAGTCTGGAGTGGGACAGTTTGAGTGGAACAACAATGAAGAGAGATATTTTTCCAGCATGTAAGGTTGAAAACATTTCTTTTATTTATATTTAGTTGCGTATTGCTTATTAAACAAACATCCAGAATCATGAATGGTATCATTTAGTCTGTTAACAATTAAATTAATTTATTCTGCTGATGATGAATGTAGCAAGGTTTTACTATATGATTACGTTTTTAAAATTTAGTCATGTCGCAGACACATCAACCTAAAAATACAAGTTATCAACCTCACAGGGTTGAAAATATTATAATCAGTTCTGGTAACGTAGTGGAGTCCTCATAAGGAGTCTCATTTTTTTAGTTTGGAGTACCTTCCAAAAATGACAAGTTTGTTTTGAGTACATTTCCAAATTATCAAGATCTCTCATATTTTGCAGAAAGTTTCCTTCATAAATATCCCACGCCGTTTGTTTCTACAGCTTTCAAAGTTTTCAATATACTTGCATTATTCTAATTATGTCATTTTGAATCCTTCTTTGACATTTTCTGAACAAATCCAAATCTTATCATTTTGGTGTTATCTTCTCTGACTGAAATGTCAGATGTGGATTTAGCTATCACATAAATGTAACCCGTAAATCAGTGATGTTTAAACTTCAGAGTTCAAGTCAAGTCAACCCAGAAAATATTTGAAATAAAATAAGTATATGAATTTACTTGATTTTTGTTAGAAAACGTAAAATTTATGTTTTTAAGAGTCGGAAACTACAGAATTCTGGCACTACCCTAGAATATTGATTTATATTATACCGCTTGATCACACACAAAAATCTTAGATGGATTAGGTGTAGTTCTGCCAAAACATAATCTATCACACATCATACATTAATTTGAAAGTTTGTAGACTATAAAGTTTTGCATCTTTTTAACTGACAAAGTTTTTATACATATTCGGGGGCAAAAACAGACTCTTGCGCAACTCCAAACATCATCTTTCTGCGTTTTGGCTTTTCGAAAGGGAAGTAATTTGGCAACCTATTTGTGAAATAGCTGCTAATTTAATCTACTTTAGATAGTCTGGTGTGGAACAACAATGAAGAGAGATTTTTTTCCAGCATGCAGGGTTGAAAACATTTCTTTTAATTTAGTCTCTTTTGGTATTAAAATAGCTTATCCAATGGAAGAGCGATAATATTGGTCTACAGTGGTTTTGTTGCCCTAGATATAAGATTGATTTTGGATATATTTGTGCTCACAATTCATGAAACTATCAATGATTTTGTAAGACTTGCTCTCGTTTTTTTTAAATCTTTATTTTCATTTTACATTACAAAAATCGGAACACAAAAAACAAAATAACAGATATATTTATAATGTTTTGAAAAATTAGGGTACATTGAAGTATGTATATTTCCATAAAACACCTTTTATGAGACCTTTTATTAATCTCTATTCACCAGAGTACCAATGAAAGATGCCGTGGATGGTCTTCGTCAGAAACTCATCCCGGAGGGTTTGCCCAAGTATGTCCCAGGACTAGTGGAGTACTGCCTATCGTCGACATATTTCAGCTGGAAGGGGGAATTCTACGAGCAATGCAAAGGGGCAGCCATGGGATCACCTCTGTCTCCTGTGATAGCCAATTTTTACATGGACATGTTTGAAGAGGAAGCGTTAAAGAAGAGTCCTTGGAAACCGAAGGATCGTCAATGACACTTTCGGGATCTGGTAACATGGAAAAGAGCAACTCCAAGAATTTCTAGACCACCTCAATTCACAGCACACCATGATAAAATTTACCATGGAAACAGAAACTGCAAAACAGTTGCCATTCCTGGATGTGTTAGTCACTAGGAAGACAGATGAGGACATGGAACTGGGAATATATCAAAACAAGACGTATACGAATAGGTATCTGCAGGCTTCATCCCACCACCACCCACAACAGAAGAGGTCCGTGATTCAAGCATTGTTCCAGCGAGCAGAGAGGATATGCGATAAAGAGAACCTAAGAAAAGAAGAAAGATTCCTAGAAGATGTGCTGCAGAAGAACGGCTATATGAGAGAGATATCCGACGAGCCACCAAACCACGCTAACAGAAGGATGACTCGGTAAGTACGACACCAGCCGGTTTTATCTGCCTTCCTTATGTTTCAGGTGTGACGGAGCGAATTGCGAGAAGCCTGAAGAAGAATGATATAAGAGCAACCTTGAATATTTTGGTTATAAATAAAAAAAGTGAATTGTTTTCTCATGTTGTTTTATTTATCACAATCAAAAAATCAAATCTGCGTTTTTAAATCAAATGTTCAAATTGTCCTCCATTGACTTCCATACAATAATAAATTCTCTCAAACTAAAAAATAAAAAAAAATCAAAACATTTCCATATGTTGCCTTCATTGTTTGTTCTTAAAAGGTGTTTACTTCTGGTTATAATACGTTTAAATCAATCTGTTGAGTTACTACTTTGCTGATTTGTTTAAAATTTTAAAAATAATTATGGTGTACACATTGCAAGAACGTGTTGAGCTGGTTAGCCTCTATTACCAAAATCAAAATTGTGCCCGAGCGACTGCAAGGATATTTAACCAAAACCATCCTGAACGTGGTGTTCGCCATAAGTACGTAATGGAATTGATTTCAAAATTTGTTGAGACGGGTTCAGTAATGGATAAAAAAAGGGCACCCATTGGAATTGTGAATGATGAAGGAGCAGCGGTGGCGGTCTTGGGACATGTCCAACTTATGCCAAACACGCAATCTGTACGACAACTTTCTGCAGCTTCCGGTATTAGCCAATCTAACGTTTTTAGAATTTTACATAAACACAAGTTCCATCCGTACAAAATTAAATTAATTCACGAATTAAATGATGATGATTTGGATCGAAGGCAAGAGTTTTGCGAAATTATGGCCGAGCTTATCAACAATAACCCAAATTTCTTGTACAACGTTTGCTTTTCTGATGAATGCACTTTTTCACTTAATGGAGAGGTTAACCGGCATAACTGTATAATTTGGAGCGATACAAATCCTCATGTATTTCGAGAAGCTCACACTCAACATCCGGAAAAGCTAAACGTTTGGGTAGGAATTTTGGGAGATCACATAATTGGATCTCTGTTTATTCCTGGTAATTTAAATGGCGAAATTTATCTTGAAATGCTGGAAAATGTAATTGATCCGTTAATAACAGAAAAATTAGAAAACGATCCTCTACTACTTGAACAACAATTGCATTTCCAACAAGACGGAGCTCCTCCTCACTACGCCGCACCAGTTCGCCAATACCTCAATTTGCAATACCCCGGTCGTTGGATTGGAAGAAGAGGTCCTATAGAGTGGCCTCCCCGTTCTCCTGACCTGAACCGTCTGGACTTCTTCTTGTAGGGACATCTTAAGTCCAAGATTTTTTGTGACTCAGCCTGAAAATTTGGACGAACTACGCCAACGAATTGTAAATGAGTGTCGTCACATAACTCCAATTATGCTGAACCATGTTAGAGACGGTTTTCAGTCAAGATTGTATTATTGTATGGAAGTCAATGGAGGACAATTTGAACATTTGATTTAAAAACGCAGATTTGATTTTTTGATTGTGATAAATAAAACAACATGATAAAACAATTCAATTTTTTTATTTATAACCAAAATATTCAAGGTTGCTCATTTGAGCTAAAAAATTGATTTTTGGTGAAAACGGTTCATTCGTATGAGATGGAACATCCTGTATGTATACTTGTTATATGTAAGTATGCTTTTTATTGTGTATTTTAAGTTTTAACTTTTGAAAATTTTTTTTTGCGCTTATAATCGGCTTGATTTCATTTCAATTATTTTATTTTTCAATTTTTGTCTTATTATTTTGCTGAGGGTCATTGAAAAAGAGTGCGACAAAGGGGCCTTGATCACTTGGTCAACCTGACATGACCCTCTTTAATCGGAACTGCCTTTTTATAATTTTATTATTATTTTTTCTATTGTACATATGTCTTATCCGATTAATAAACATTATTATTATTATTATAATTGTTCAAAATATAAGATATGTAAAAATCATAAAAAACAAGAGCACATTCAGTACCTTCATGAATATATTCGTAATCTGGGTACTTGAAAACACAAATTTGCAAAGATATCCACAAAAAAAATTTTGTTGTTGTAAAGCTGTGTAATCTTTATAGCTTTGAAGCTCACAAATACTTACACTTAGTTGTTTTATATCTTTAATTTAAAGATTGTCATCGCTTAATGAGTTGCCTTAAATAACTGATTACAATTTTTTCATAAAAAATTAAAGCTAACGTTTTTACAAACTACTTGTAAGTCGTCGAGTGGCATCTGTCCTCGCAAAAGAGATGGAGAAGAGTATAAGAAAACCGTCAGAAGGCCCAATTAGCGGTAATTACGGCTTACAGCGAGCTTGGCACCGGGCGCATATATTTATTATATTATAAAGCCGCGCCAAAGCACCTCATTCGTTTTCATTCATCTTCGCCGACGACCACGTCGCATTATTAATACCCGACGTGTGCGCCAAATTCATTAAACGCCGACCCCTTTTTTGACTGATAGAGCAGCTGCCCACGATTATCGCCTTCAAGTTAAAAAAAAAATAACAATAATTTCGCCTTATATAAAATTCGTAATTGAATTGTTTATCGGACGAAAACATGTCGGTTTTATAATATTTCCTACATCATCATTCAACAATCATTTCCGGCCATTAAGATGAGAGGAAGTGTACGAGAGGAAGATTACCCTTGAAAATCCGGGAAACTTGGTCTATTAAAGTATTATTGAACCCCCTTATGTTGTTGTTGGTTGTTGGGTGGTTAATGAAACGAGAAAACCATGAATGGTCACGGCTATTACTTTACAATGAAAACGGCACGCGTCGTGTCACCCCTATTTTACTATTGCACCAACAGCGCATTTAGTTTCTCATTTAACTACAATAGAAATGAAAAGAAAAGAGAAGCAGAAATACAAGTAGGAGGAAAAAGTTCATCGATGAGAGACGAATGTTTGGTGAAATGGAGAGGATATTAACTAACTCGTAGGGATGGGGTCAAGAGAGTTCGGAAACGGATAGGGCCCCCGAGTATAAATTATGGACGTTCGTTATAGAAGGTGGGTTGCTGTTGGGGTGGAGCGACGGCAACGAACTCGCTGGGACCTGCAACAGCTGGGACCCCAGGTGAAAATAATGAAATCAACCGGGCGAAACAATGAACACAAGGCGTTTTCTGCAGCGCTATCTGTTCAACCCCCTGGTTTTTTCTCCTCGTTTCCTATCTGGCTGCGCACGATTAGACAAGCCAAAAAGATTTTTCTATTCTTTACTAATTGAGATGTCAACATGTACACTTAATTAAATAGAAGAAAATTAAAAATAATTACCTTGGAAGTAGCTTTTGGTGCGTAAATAACTAACTGACAGCCTCAAAATGGACAATCTATCCAATTTCGATAAAATGTTCTGTTCGAATGGTAACAAACTGGCCAACGTATCCAATTCAGCGTTGAGTCGTTCTCTGTGCCTTTTACTCGGATTGCTTTTCGTGACACCATCCTTTGGAGTAGGCTTTAAACTGCAAGAAAATAACAAGAAAGAAAAGTAGTACAAAAAAAAACCTCTTTTAAAGAGAGTTGTTCGCGTTTTAAAACGTACACGCGATTATCGCCTTTGAAGTAGTTAATGGGCAAAGTCTATTTCCTCGAATAAGAAATTCGTTTCTATTTTCAATTCATTTTATTTATTTTTTCTGTTTTCCTTTTGGTCTATTTTGTTTTTTTTATTTGTTTGGTCGCGGACGAAAAGTGGAAATTAATTATCTCCGCGATATTTACGACTTTGGGGGGCCATTAGCATCCGGTCGTGTCTGGGCGATTAATCACCCGAAGAAAGGAAAAGTAATTGTTTATTCGGTGTGCGAAAAGAAAACCTCTTAAATTGGAAAAGTCGCTCTCTTACGTAAAGAAAATTAATTATTTTTTTACGTTTCACCGGTTTGGATAATGTTTCTAAAAACTAATTGGCTACGGGACAATAGAAAACGAAAATGATATGTCATTTCGGTCGGTCGACTAAATTACTCGATAACTTTTTGAATTGACATGTTTTCAAGGACAAAAATATAATTGAATTTACGTTTATTTTAAGAATTAATTCATTTTCACGGTAAGTTAATATTTTAATAATTAAATTACAGTAAATTACTCTCCTGATGATGAATATAATATTAGAAACCGGTATCGAGATAATTTTAATTTAAATCATTGGTATCGTGCTTAGATTACTTTTGCCTTGTGAGCTGGTGCAATCTTTTTGTAAGGTTTAAGCTGCGAGGTCACATGAGCCTTAAAATTGCTGATAATTTGGCAACGTAGTGGTATTCGTTTGGAATACCTTGAAAACAAAGCAAGTTTGTTTTGAGTACATTTCAAAGTTATCAACATTTTTCATATTTTTGCAGAAAGTTTCCTTCATAACTTCTTTTCTTGCTGATTGGTTCAAAAAGGAAAACTCTAAAATCATGTCACTAAAATTAAGTATGTCTAGATATCCCATGTCGTATGTTTTTACAGCTTTCAGAGTTTTCAATATACTTGCATTCTTCTAATTGTGTCATTTTGAATCCTTCTTTGACACTTTCTGGGCAAATCCAAGTCTCACCATTTTGGTGTTATCTTCTCTGCCTTTTAATGTAAATGTCTAACGTGGGATTTAGCTATCAGATATGTATACAACAATCTACCGCCGAATAACAAATAAAACTAGACTAATACTAGCACGAAAATTAATACTAGACCTAGAACTAGGAACATTCCGTTTAGCCGTACCTCTCTTAAGACGGCTGGTAGGTAGCGCTAATTAGCATAAAATATCACTATGTTGCATATTTTTATTAAACTAAAACGACGGCTGTAGTTCTAGTTTTACACTAGCACTATCACTGGAACTAACACAAGACCTAGAACTAAGCCGTCTTGAGAGACGTGCGGCTAAATCCGAATGTTTCTAGTTCTTGGTCTAATGTTAGTTCTAGTGACAGTGCAAGTGTAAAATTAGAACTAACACTATACCTAGAACTAGAATCATTCGGGTTTAGCCGTCTTTAGAGACGTGTGGCTAAACCCAAATGATTCTAGTTCTAAATATAGTGTTAGTTCTACATAGTAATATAATTCATTCGGATTTAGCCGTCTTGGGAGACATTCGGCTAAATCCGAATGTTTCTAGTTCTTAGTCTAATGTTAGTTCTAGTAACAGTATAAGTGTAAAACTAGAACTAACACTATACCTACAACTGGAATCATTCGGGTTTAGCCGTTTTTAGAGACGTACGGCTAAACACAAATGATTCTAGTTCTAGGTATAGTGTTAGTTCTACATAGTAATAATTCATTCGGGTTTAGCCGTCTTGAGAGACGTTCGGCTAAATCCGAATATTTCTAGTTCTTGGTCTAATGTTAGTTCTAGTGACAGTTCAAGTGTAAAACTAGAACTAACACTATACCTAGAACTAGAATCATTCGGGTTTAGCCGTCTTTAGAGACGGGCGGCTAAACCCAAATGATTCTAGTTTTAGGCATAGTGTTAGTTCTACATAGTAATAGTACTAGTGTAAAACTAGAACTAACACTAGAGCTAGAACTAGAATCATTCGGGTTTAGCCGTCTTTAGAGACATGCGGCTAAACCCAAATGATTCTAGTTCTAGCTCTAGTGTTAGTTCTAGTATTAATTGTTATTCGCTAGATTCTTGTATATTTTTACTGAAGTACATAAATGTAACCGGTAATTCAGTGATGTCTGAAACTTCAGAGTTCAAGACAAGTCAACCCAGAAAATAGTTGAAATAAAATACCTGAATTTATTTGATTTTTATTAGAAAACGTAGATTTTCTCAAGAATCAGAAATTACAGCGTTCTAGAACTACCCTAGAACTACCGCTTGTTCATAGCTAAAAATCTTAGATGGATGAAAAGAAAAATACAATGATTTGAAATTCTAGGAACATTATATCAGCTGCTTCATAGGTTCCTCTTTCTATTTCCCATGACTTTCTGCATATTCAGAGTCTGATATTGCACACAATGGTGGTAAGAAAAATCAGCTTAAGTGACCACAAATACATTTTATACCAGCCAACACAAAGCATCAACAACCCAACCCAACTAAATCCAACACAACCCAATCCAACCCAAGTTCTATTACAATCTGATTACTGAAGGAGCTTTTCTCCTAATCTAATTATAAATACAAGAGAGGTCATATACCACTTATTATAATCTTGTCAAATTAACTCCAAACTGGAATTTCAACTTGCCGCGCTAGTTGGAATCATAATGAGATTGCCGAATCATGCAATTTGGTTGGACACGGGGATATAATGGATAGCTTAATATTTTGTGCACTATTGCAGTTAAATGTTTCAAATTTACACAAAAGATAGCTCTACTGACATGCTTTATAGTGTACATTCTTATTTGGGTAAGTTACTATACTGATGTCCTTTTTATTCCATATCAAAGTTACAGTTATTGCTAACCTCAAAGTCTTTTTACGAATTTTTATTTTATCAGAGGCAACATGGGGATAGATTTAGACAGCTGTTCAAAGTATCCCCATACGCTGCAATTTTGCACAAAGGCAAATATTTACCAAAGATTACGAAACTAAACTTGTGGAATACTTGTTGCAATGTAGTAACATGTTTCATGGTTTAGCACTGCTAGCCGCAAGACGAGTAGCATTTTAATATGCTCAAAAAAATTCTTTTAAATGCCCGAGATATGGGCTATAAATAAAATGGCGGATGAAGATTGGTTTCCAGGGTTTATGAAGATCATTATCTATTAGAACTCCTGAGGCTACAAGATTAGTTAGGATGATTAGCTTCAATCCAGAAAATGTGAAAATATTTTTTGATAAATTAGAAGTTATTTCCAGATATGGATTTTCATCATTTGAAATTTACAATCTGGATGAGGTTGGTTCTAGTTTTAAGAAACAAACTTTTCACCACGGTTCAGAAAATAATCGGCAGAAAAGGTGAGCATCAAATAGGTTACTGGTCACCTCAAAAGAACGTGGCGAACTAATAACCCAAGTGAGAATAATCAGTGCAAAGCTCTACCACCTGTATGGATCTTTCCTAAATAAAGATTTGACCAAAAAAGAATGAGAGTGATACATAAGTCAGGTTGGTTGACCAGTGACAATTTTATTAAAGTATTAGAAAATGTTGTTAAACACACTCGTTGTTCCATAGAAAAGGAAGTGCTCCTTATAGTGGATAACCATAAATCCCATTTGTCAGTTGAAGCACTTGATTACAATAAGACCAATGGTTTCTTACAGCCACATACTTCAAATCAATTACAACTCCTGGATCGCACAGTATTCAGATCATTTAAAACGTTTTTAATCAGGGTGCAAATTCTTGGATGTTATCCCATCCAGGTTAAATTCTAACACTTTATGATCTCCCAGTAATCTGCTGTATGGCATGAGATCGAGCAGAAACTCCCACAAATATAAAATCTGGTTTCAAATGCACCGGTATTTCATCTTCTAAAAACTGATGAACAAAACAAGAATGATGAAAATCTTTCAGCAACAAGCTCAACACCTTCAACCAGTACAACATCGCAAGCTACAACATTTGTCTCCCCTGAAGATATTCGTCCATTTTCCCAAAGCAGGTGAAAGAAAAACCATAAGACGTGGACCTCAAAAAAGGAAAAGTATTATCGCCACTGACATGCCCGAAAAAAATGAAATAGCTAATAGAAAAGAGAAGAAGTTGCGTAAGATATTAAAACCAAAAGTCGAAGAGGCAAAAATGCGAATTGTTGATAATGAGGTGCCAAGGAAGAAAGATTTTGAAAAAGATAAAGCAACGGGGAAAGTTTTAGATGATAAATTCTTCAAATGAATCTGAGGACGATAGAGAAATCATTGACGTGGGTAATTTTATCATCCTTTTATTTTCCTATATCGGCAAATGATAGATCATCGAATCCATCTCCACCAAATTGTATGTGCCAGCGTTGGGATGTCAGTAAAAGCAGCGTTATTATGGATGACAGGATCATGATCTTTGCTTTTGATATCTACATTCTGGTCAAATATTTTTCCAACATGATTGATGGTTTTAAGTCAGCTAACGGTAACACAACTTGATTAATGCAGTCCATAATAGAGAAAAATTTCCACATATCAATGACTGTAAAATCCTCATTATGGTCTAGTTTGTCTAACACATATTGGAATGAACTAGATCCCATGGTCTAGTGGTTGTATTAAGGATGTAGTGTTCGGAAGAAAGCAAAATTACACATTTGGGTGCTCCAAGAACTTTAAATTCTAGACATTTTGCATTTATTTAGCGTCTAACTTCTGGGATGAAGTATTTCTGGAACGATTTTGTAAAGATTCCACTGGTCATCCAGGCCTTTTTGTTTGCTATCCAGTTAATTGGCGATTTATTGAAATCTACGCCTTGTATCGAGCGTGGTCTTAAAGCACGATTTACTACTTTATTATTAGCAGTGGTTTTAACATATCTTTTCCTGAAGCATTGAAACAAAACAGCACTAGAGCCGGCAGTTCTTGAACTTGATCTGGAGTGTATCCTTCATCTTTAATAAATTTTCTAAGTTTTTCAGGAAATTCTTTGTCAGCCAATTCATCTACAGACGCAGTTTCTCCCTTAATTTTCATATTAAATATGATGAGTATCTTATTTAAGAAAACTTGTCATCCAACCTGTACTTGCAGCAAATTTAGGTTGTATTCTTTAATACCTTTATAGATTCTTAATGCAGTTTGCTTGATAGCAATTCCATCTATTGATTTATCTTCAATCCACATTACCAAAGCTTTTTCCATCTTCTCTTTAACAACATCTCTTATGTATGATTTTTTGATCGTAGTTTTATTTTTCTTAATGTTTCTTATGGTAGCTTCATGAATACCAAAATGATTTTCTTAAATTAAATCAAATTTGTGTAAAAAGAGAATTACTAAATTAATTAGGTTAAATATTATTAGAAACATTTTTAATTATAATAATTTTTAATTTTTGGTATAAGAGCAGGTGGAAGATTTCTTTCTTTTCCTCCTTGCGGAAGAAATTAACTCGAAATCGGCGTCGACTTTTATTAATTGCAAGTTATAAATATTCTTAAATATTGGCACTTTAATAGCTGACTTAAAAAAAACAGATGTCCGAATCGACCATTTGCATTATAAAAACTTCGTTTTTAACATTAAACCCAACGGATATATTAACGTTCATCGCGTTTATAGTATTTTTTTTGATATATATTTTTTTTATTAAAGCAGGTGATTATTTTGCGCAACACAATGAATAAATAAAAACAATCCTTTTTGAAATAATTCGTTTCAAAAAGAAACCCCCATAAGAAAAATGATCTTGGTTTTCTGTTTGGACGTGCATCGTGTGTAGTGATTATAACTGTATCTCGGGACAGAAACCCGCAATTAGAGTCGAAGAAATGTTCTGACGTTTGTTCACAAAACAGACCCCAGAAGAAGACGAGACCGTAACGGAAAGAAAAAAAAAATCAAGACGAACGTAACATTTTCGAGTTGGATTTCCACAAATCCTCGCTTTGATATTCATGTGAACATGACAATCACCGTATTCGCATATACGCCACACTATATTATTTGTTTGCCAACTAAGGTTTCACTTTCCGTTTCATTAAGGTAATCCGGGTGCGTTGTTGTGTGCATCTCTCATTGTTTTGATATTTTTTTCTTTTAAAAGGAAATCCCATTGAAAAATTATTTTGCATATTGAGGTTGTTTTGTTGCAACGCCCTACATATTATACTCATTAATTGGATCGCGTTGAGACAAATGAACAACGTTGAGAAAAACGGCATTTTCGTTTTCATCTCTTTAAAAATATAAAACTTCTCAAAATAGGCAGGCCCAAACTATCGAAAATTGTTTCGTGTCTGCCTATTTCTATTACAGAACATTGATGAGAGCCATCACAAGCACAGAATCCGCTTGGTCAGTCGTTTTACGATTATACAGGGTGTTTTTGTAAGTCGTGGCATAAATTTAATCACAAATATTCGAGTCAAAATGATGTTTCGTGTAAAAATTTTTGAAGAAAATTATCTAGAGTTTGATTTTGTACTTCCAATTTAGAAAAAGTTCCAATTTTTACATAAAAATGAGAATGATTAGTTAGCTTCTATAGTTAAAGTATAAAATTCGTGCGATTTAGTGGTTTGAACATATCCGACGCATTATTTATGCTAAGATAAATTTGAAAATTCAGTAATACAAATTTTTTTCCTCTTTGTAACCCGATTCGGGGACATACTGTATAATAAAAAAATTCTACAGGTGTCCCGCAACGATTGTACAATACGCATCAGCGTATTCTCTGATCGAAAATAGACAAAAAAAGTCTAATAAACACAGGTCTGAAAATGGACCATTTCGAGATATTCAAAGTTTTAGTTTATCAAAATAGACAGGCCCAAACTATCGAAAATTGTTTGGTGTCTGTCTATTTCTATCACAGAACATTGATGAGAGCCATCACAAGCACAGAATCNTGTTGAGAAAAACGGGATTTTCGTTTTCATCTCTCTAAAAATATAACATTTATCAAAATAGACAGGCCCAAACTATCGAAAATTGTTTGGTGTCTGTCTATTTCTATCACAGAACATTGATGAGAGCCATCACAAGCACAGAATCCGCTTGGTCAGTCGTTTTACGATACTTATACAGGCTGTTTCTGTAAGTTGTGGCATAAATTTAATCACAAATGTTCGAGTCAAAATGATGTTTCGTGTAAAAATTTTTGAAGAAAATTATCTAGAGTTTGATTTTGTACTTTTCAACTGGTTTCTATTTTATACAGTATGTCCCCGGATCGAGTTACAAAGAGGAAAAAAATTTTTATTACTGATATTTCATACTTATTTCAGCATAAATAATGTGTCGGATATGTTCAAACCACTAAATCGCACGAATTTTATACTTTAACTATAGAAGCTAACTAATCATTCTCATTTTTATGTAAAAATTGGAACTTTTTCTAAATTGAAAAATTTTCAAGTTCAATTTATGATATGTAACCATAGAAACCATAAAAGTTACCACTTATGTTAGTGAAAAATATACGGACAAATCAAATTAAAATATGGCTAAATAATTTAATAAAATATTTTAAATGTAAATGTATGTAATAACACACTATGTAAGTTTGTAAGTGAACAAATCAACTATTCGGCACACATTTGAAGACAAGTTCTAAATTCTTTGAAAGAATTATGAATTTCCGCCAGTGGTAGAGATTCTATCGCATTAATATTTTTAGTTTTAATAGTTCTGCATCGCCCTGTAATGGTTCACTGTAAACAATTTGTTTCAATCGTCCCCAAAAATAAAAATCCATAATTGTAAGATCAGGAGACTATGTGCTGGTCATAAAATAGGACCATTCGGCCACAATGTGTGATGATGAGCTAGGCAACCGTCTCGCTGAAAGTACATTGACCGTATAAAATTTAAGGGTAACTCATCAAGTTGTTCATTAAAATAATGTTGTAGCATATCCAAATATTTCTGTTGATTTACATTTTCGTCGCACACCACACATTTACTTTTCTGAAATGTTGACTTCGTCTAGAGAGTGTAGAATTTGGATTTACATCACTCTTCTATGGTTACATATCATAAATTGAACCTTGAAATATTTTTAGTTTGGAAAAAAGGTCCAATTTTTACATAAAAATGGGAATAATTAGTTAACTTCTATAAAATTCGTGCGATTTAGTGGTTTTAACATATCCGACATATTATTTATGCTAAGATAAGTTTGAAAATTCAGTAATAAAAATTTTTTTCCTCTTTGTAACCCGATTCGGGGACATACTGTATAATAAAAAAATTCTACAGGTGTCCCGCAACGATTGTACAATACGCATCAGCGTATTCTCTGATCGAAAATAGACAAAAAAAGTCTAATAAACACAGGTCTGAAAATGGACCATTTCGAGATATTCAAAGTTTTAGTTTCATAAGTTGACCTATTGTTAACATCATTAATTGTAACGATTTAGATGCAGTAATTATATGATTACCATGGTTACGATGGTTAAGATAAAATTTAATAAATAATAAGATAATATTAAGTTAATTAATACAGTTCATTAATAATTTAACAAAACAAGTAACAAAGACTGTCTAAGAAAATCGTTCAACCAGCATAAAAACAACGAATATTTAACAAATTGGAAAAGATTCATGATTTGTTTTACTGTGTCAAATGCATTACTAATTTTATTTTTCAAATCCTGCACAATTTGAACGTCTTCAGAATAAACTATTTGTTTTAAATATCCCCAAAACCAAAAATCTAACGGATTTAAATCTGGTGAACGAGGTGGCCACGGGACAGGACCTCCTCGGCCAATCCACTTATTGCCAAATCTGTTATTTAAGTATGCTCGAGTAGCGCGTGCATAATGTGCTGGTGCTCCATCGTGCATAAAGTAGCAATCTTCTAGAATTTGTTGAGGTAATTCATCAAATGCCTCTGTAAGGTCATTTTGTAAAAAATGTATGTAGGCATCGGCTGTCAATCTCTTTGGAAGAAAAAATGGACCTAATAACTGATCACCTATAACTCCAGCCCATACATTAACACTGAATCGCCACTGATGATGAGTTTCTAGTATTGCATGGGGATTTTCATCGCTCCAAACGTGCGCATTATGAATATTAAAAATTCCGCTTTGAGTAAATGTTGCTTCATCCGTAAATACAATGTTTATGGGAAAGTCGACGTTTACTACCTCTTCCTGTATGGCCCACCTACAAAAAATCTCTCTTTTTTCGCCATCATTTTCTGTTAGAGCTTGAACGGTGTTGTAATGATAAGGATAAAGCAACTGCTCCCTTAAAATGCGGTGAACGGTTGTTTTGTTAATGTTTTCTTGTGCAGAAATTCTTCTAATGCTGGTTGAGGCATTTTCATCGACTCTTCTCAAAACTGCTTCTTCTAATTCCACCGGCCTTGTGTAATGTCTCTCCGTGGAATGGCTGTGGGTTACGCTTCCCGTTTCTTTTAATCTGAGAAATAGTCTGCTAAAGGTGTGACTATTAGGCAATCGTCTGTTCGGGAACCTTTGCGCGTAATGACGAGCTGCTAACGACGCATTTCCATCAGCTAGTCCGTAACAATACACCATATCCGCCATCTCTTCCTTGGAGTAATTAATAGGAGCCATACTTAATAGTTTTATTAAATTAAATAGTAAAATAATAATTTCGTGAAGTATTATTTTTTTTTGATTAAACAACTTATCGTAATCATAGTAACGACTTAATTATTATAAAAACAAATTTAAATTCATGATGTTAACAATATCAACTTATGAAACTAAATCTTTGAATATTTTTTGTTTATTTTCGATCATAGAATATGCTGATATGCAGTGTTGTACAATCGTTGCGGGACACCCTATAGAATTTAAGTCTAACTAGTTTCGGCCCTTGGTCCTCTTCAGAGACTCTACAAATAGATTAACATTTCTCATCCTATCCATTTTACTCTCATTTTACTATTAATTATACTATAGCTCACCACACACTGCAAGACACCAGAGCAAAACTTTACAGTCTACAAACTTTCAAATCAATGTATGATGTATGATAGATTATGTTTTGACAGAAGTACTTCTCATCCATCTAGGATCTTTGGTTGTGATCAACCGGAAGTAGGATGCGTTGGAAGTATGCTGGGAGCATATTTTAAGGTAGTTCCAAAATGCTGCAATTTCTGATTCTTGAGAAAATAAATTCTACGTTTTGTAATAAAAAACAAGTAAATTCATGTATTTTATTGCAAATATTTTCTGGGTTAACTTGACTTGAACTCTGTCTTGGACTCTTCAGTGAGAGTAAACGCCAAAATGTTAAGATTTCGACTTGTCCAGAAAATGTTAAAGAAGGATTCAAAATGATACAATTAGAATAATGCAAGTATATTGATGAAGTATATTGGGATATTTAGACGTACTTAATTTTAATGAAAGATTTCATTGTGGAAGAGTGGTGGAAGAGCAAGAGGATTTCCCACTTGTTTAGTATTAGTTCGTCTCGTGAAATTGTGGTATATTATGTTGTTGTATATTATTACAGGTGGAAAATAAAGGCATTATTATTATTATTATTTTCGGATTTTCCTTTTTGAATCAATCAACAGGAAAAGAAGTTATAAAGAAAACTTTCTGCAAAATATGAGAGATGTTGATAATTTTTGCTTTTTTTGCAAGGTACTCCAAACGAATACAATGAGACACAGATTAGCCAGAACTGATTATAATATTTTCAACCGTGTGACGTTGATAACTTGAATTTTTAGGCTGATGTGTCTCCGACATGACCAAATTTGAGAAACCTAATTACATAGTAAAACCTTGCTTTTTAAACTTTAATTTTGTAAATTAGTAACTAAAATTACTACAAAATTAAAGTTTAAAAACTTGCAAAATGAAATTAAGGACGAAGTGTTACAAGTAAAATTTAAGAACGCTCTTTTTTAACAAAAGAAATATTAAGAAACTCGGGAAAAATTCAAAAATCATCATGTGGCAAAATCAATGACCCAAAAAACACGTTAAAAGTAAAAAGAAAGTGCTGAAAAGTGACTAACACTAGATTAACTTCTGTTATAAAACTTCTATTATATGATAACTAACTTCAGGTTTAAAATCTCAACCTCAATTATGATATATTTGTAATCTTCATTAAAAAGCCTTTAAAATGAGTACAAACACGACATATTTATCTGCAGTATTAATGAAGTTATGGTCAACTTCCGGTTAAGAATGACGTCAATTTTGACATATTCTGAATTTTTATGAAATGTCTTAATATTTATCACAAAAACAAAAATATAATAAAAAAATCAAAAATTAAGGTTGGTATTAATATTTAAAAATTAAATTGCTATCTTCATTGTTGCTAACTTCGGGTTTAATGTTTTTTATTCTAACTTTTTTGTTTTTTGAGATAAGTGCGTCATGTTTGGACTCATTTTAAAGGTTTTTTGATGAAGATGATAAATATGTCAAAATTGACGTTGACGTTTCAAACCGGAAGTGATTGTATCTCCATTAATATTAAAGTTAAATATGTCGAGTTTGGACTCATTTTAAAGGATTTTTTATGAAGTTAC